>MJUU01022592.1:44777-56386 GCA_002080025.1 Modiolus philippinarum
AGTACATGTTAAAAATGGATCCGATAACAGGAAACACCTACAATAGATCAAAATTATAATTACATGCAACAATTTGCAAGGGAACTACACAAAAAACACGCATAAGACAAAAGACAAACGTAGACAACGATAGGAATATGTACATATAAAGGTTAATCACTTTCAAGATTTAAATGTTTAGAAATTTAATTCTTTTGCATTGCAAGTGAAAAATACATGTGTCTCAGTATATACATATTCCACAACGCTAAAAGAACATTGAAATTTAGATTTTTAAAGCCGGGTATATCTTCTTTTATCCATATTGCTAAAATATAACATAAAAATTTAGTTTTCGTACCCGTCATAAATGCTTCAATCCATTTTTTCAAAATATATTAATTATTATTATAAATAGTTATTATATTTCAATGTTCTTATTTTAAAAAATCATGGGACATTATTAGACCGCCAGTGTTGTGTACCAGTTTGCAAACTGTTCTATTTCGGCATCTTGGTTAAATTTATAAATTCCAAAGTACTGTTATTCGTTTGGTTCCAATTTTCGTATATTTCATATTTCGCTAAAACCACGAAATTCATTTCCTAACGAAATGCATTTTCCATAGAGTTTCAATGTATAGAATTCGAAACCATGACTTTAAGTATCATCGGAATGGTAATATTTCTAAAATCCACGAATATTGATGTCCACGAATAAAGTACTTCCACAGAATACAGTACATATTGAGGTATTTGGTAGTTATGTTGATATTGTCAACGCAATGATGGAGTATATAAAACGCTAAGAAATTGTTTTCTGTTATTTTGTTCATTTATTCCGCTTTCAGTTTAAAAAAAAAACATTTAGTCTTTTGAGTTAGGATTCAATTAAAATATTTGTATAGTAAAATGAATATATACACATGTTTATATATTACAAGATCCAATTATGACAATGAAATATGTGTAGCTTACTTTTGACACTTATATTACAACACAGAAAAAACTATAAATGCATTGATCGTGCAATGTAGAATATTGTTATCATCTAAAACAGAATTTGTTTACAATGGAAAGCATCACGCTATTGTAGCATGAAAAAATTATGCGAAGCTGACTTCTTACATCGTAATTTAGCTTTCATATCGTTGAACTAAGAAAAAATTATATAAGTCGGAGAAGGCTATAAAGAAAAACAAACTATAGACGTTTTTTTTTTCTTTTTTTTTTTTAGAAATTACTAGATTTTGGTTATGTCCCCTGATTACGATAGGACCGTAATAGGTACCACAGCCAATAATGTGGTCGTTGTTTGACGTAAGTATTACATCGAAATTATCAATTCTAGTACATTTCAAGCTACCACGTCAACAGAAACACAAATAATTGATGATCATATGATAGCTACAGCTGAACTAAAAGCAACTTCTAACTATAAAAGCATTCCTACTATGTATTGGCTTCTCAACATCCCCAAAATCTTTTAAATTTCGTTTTATTTCGGCATTAAGTAAATGTTCAACTACACATATTTCTGTTTTATTGACCAGTGCACTTTCCATCATAAAAAATCTCGTCATCATCTTTAGCAACAAATGTTATGAATACAGAAGAATCAACTACTTTAGGAGCGTTAAAAATTCGGTAGAAGATTTGGAAAGACTTCGATCTGTTAATGAAGAATACCCCTCCGTCGATAGCTATGATTTTCTAACCTTTATACTACATTACCGCATACACTCATCAAAGAGAAATTTTCGTATTTGATCAAATGGTCCTTAAAAAAATCAAGATGTTCTTACAATTGTTGCAATAAATTTAAATCGTTTTTCAGTGACGACAAACATGACAAATATACCAACTTGACTTGTCAGGATATGATAAAAGCATTAAATTTTCTTCTTGAAAATATTTTTGTTCGTTTCGGTGATACAGTTTATCGGCAAAAAATAGGTATTCCTATGGGTACCAACTGTGCACCTCTCATAGCAGATTTATTTCTTTATTGCTACGGGTCACAATTCATGGCAAAAATTCAAAAAGACTCTTCTAAACAGCATTTAGTGGATACGTTTTAACAATACTTATAGATATTTGGACGATATTTTGGCTTTAAATAATCCTGAATTTTCTAAATTTACAGTGATCATACTCCTTTTCATGATCTTGATATACCAACAAATCAAGGAAAGTTAAACACTAAAATTATGATAAAAGGGATGATTTCTCGTTCCCTATTGTCAATTTTCCAACGGCGATGTTCCGTTAGCTCCTTCTTACGGGGTCCACATTTCACAACTTGTTAGATATGCACGAGTATGTAGTGATGTTTTTTACTTCAACGACAGAAATCTTTGTCTCACTTAAAAACTTCTGCATCGAGGGGTTTAGATATCATAAATTGATAAAAGCATTCTCTAAATTTTATCATAGATACATTAACTTTGGTTCTACATGCAGGGCTATTATACCACAGGGCATTTCACACCCAAACTTCTATGGAAATATCATTTACAAAGCGCATAAATTCAAAAATTGTCCTTCCAAACTTATTAATCCGTTGAACAAACTTATTCATAAAGGATATAAATACAGCATTATTGTTAAATCTTTACTTCTGGTTTTTGTTGGCAAAAATATTGATCATCTCCTAAATACTTTACACCATAACTAAATTTAAACAATTTTTCATATTGGCAGTATTTGGCATTGTACAATATCATGTTCTTCTTTCATAATTGATGATGTTGTTATACGAAATCTATTTAGAAGTATTTCAATTGAAGTTTCATATGTAAGAAGGCTTGATATCATAGTCGACGGAAATTATGTCCTTAGCTAGCTGTCAGTAACTGCGAGCATTTGTCCGGAAAGTACCCGTGTGTATTGTCTTCATGTTATATGTACTTCATTGTAAGAGTACTCGTCTTGATAAGTTGGACTTTTTTCTAGTTTGATTTTTTTGTGTATTTATTTTTTAGCCATTCACCACACATAGGAGGAGGGTTTGGATCTAAGAAAACGAGTTTAACCCCACCGCAATTTTTGCGCCTGTCCCAAGTCAGGAATATGTTGGTTTGTCCTTGTCTTCTTATAAAATTTTATTTTCTTGATATTCGGGTTATTGGGTGTGGTTTGTTCCATTGATTTATTCACTTTTTACCTTTTGGGGCCATTAAGGGCTTGCTATATGGTGTGAGGTTCCTAACTGTGTTGAAGACCGTACGGTGACCCCTAGATGCTTTGTTTTGGGTCGGTTTAACCTGGACATGGGATGTTGTCTCCTTGACATTTACCCCATTGCCTTTCTTTTTCATATAACTTATACTGATATATTATTTTAAAAAAAAACTTCCTAGCTTTTTTTCATTTCAAGAAAGGAGTTCGTTCAGTTTCATCTACACTTTAAGTTTAAATTGAGCTTTTGGTATGTTTGGTATCGTATAGCTGATGAGAATATATTGACACGTGTAATGATAGGTGTTACTGTGCCAATAAACAAGTTGTCAACCTTTCCTGTGAACACATTCTATGTTGTCCCAATATACACACTTATCTATACAGTCTTTGATTGATTGATTAGTTAGAGTTTAACGTCCAATGAGTAATATTTCAGCCATATCAGGACGAGAACAAATTAATCAATTAAAAAGATTGTAAGTTAAAGAAGAAAGAAATAAAGGTGGAATGAACAACTGGGGCAAGGAGTTTTGATTGCCACTGGAAAAGGGGAGGAATGGGTAGGGGCAGGAAATTAAGCCTCCATACGAGTCCCAGTGACTCTGCTCTCTTGAGACAATATAGAAGGGGTCTTTATACTGCATGGAACGTGGCATTTCTCCACACAGTCTGGGTACAATGGTTCGCGGTCAGGCTTTCCGTATTATGACGTGACTACCCTGCATAGACAGGGGGCATTCCCCTATCCACCAACTGGGGACGCTCTCGGCAGCTCTATAGCCGAAGCCCCTGAAAACCAGTTCAGGTGCCGGGTATACAGCCTTTGAAATATGCAAGCTACTCTTTAAAGCAGAATGTGTCAAAATGCAACAAGTTTTTAAACAAAACTGTTCTAAAATAAGTGTCATGACAGAACATAAAAGGTAACTATTTAAACAAATAAGTCTTAATTTGATGCTAGTTCTAAGACAATAGCTAAAGATTGCTGGGACTTTTTCGGGTTAAACAAATTTCTTAAAGTTTCAGTATTACATGTACAGTACATTTATTAAAATGTTATATTGGTAATCGTGCTGAAATTGTCAACATCATCATCTTTTTAATATGATGACTTGCATAAAGGGCTCAAGAAATTATTTTCTGTGACATTAAATTGACATACAATTGTTCATTTATTCTGTTTTCAATTTAGAAATCATTTTATCTTCCGCGTTAGGAGTCAATAAGATATTATTTGTCTAGTTAAAAAAAATACATATTACAAGAGAAAAATATGACAGTGAAATATGTTTGGCTGACTATTGGCAGTTATAACACAGAAAAACTATAAATGTATTAATGCCTTGTCACGCAATGTAGAATATTGTTTACAATTGAAAGCATCACGTTATTGTGGCATTACAGAATTATTCGAAGCTTGCTTCTAAGATATCAACAAAGCTTTCATATCAGCATAGTATCCCTGAAAGGCAGAGTGATAATTGAAAATACAACTTTGAAAAAGAAAGGAAATGGGGTAAATGTCAAGGAAACAACATCCCATATCCAGGTTAAAACGACCCAAATCAAAGCATCTTTTGTATAATTTTGAAGGGAGATTTTTTTTTAATAAATAATGAAATACCGAAGTTAGTTATAATTTAGTTTATAATACATATGACCATTTCGACATCATATGTCTTTAGTGCAGGTAAAAGTCGAAAAATAAAGCAGTAAAAAAATGCAACTCAAAGAAATGTAAGAAGTCGTCTCTAAATTTTAGGAATGTAATATTCCTGATGGCAATAAAGTAACACAAAATAATATACCTTATATATTGCAACCCTTTTCGTGTGTTTGGTCGAATTCTACTCAAGTTATACGTAAGGAAACGGGATAAATGCACACAAGACAACGTCTCTTTAAATATATGCAGGCCTTCAAGCGGCCCTGTTTTTCCCTATAATTCCTATCTTTTTCACAGTGCCCTATAAACCCTATATTTTGGCTCAAAATGGGCTCTTTCCATATATTATATATTTAAGAAAAGGATATGGAGTAAATGAACATGAGACCATAACACATGTTTACTCCAACTGCAATAATTTTAATGAGCTCTATGCCCATTATTCCCTATATTAGACCTATTTTTTTCATTTTTACAGCTCAGGTAGTATTCCATCTTTATTTTTGGTTGATAACAAATACCTACATGTATTACAAAATTTTTAGCCTCGCTTCGCTCGGCATGGAAATTCTTATTTTTTGCATTCGCTTTTTGCCGCATTGTTGCAAAAACTTAATGTATACATTTATGGCTTTTTGTGCACATATATTCAAAAATATCAGGTACAGAAAATATCAAAAAGTAAAAAAATAACCCTATATTTACCTCATTATTGGTGACATTTCCCCTATAAATCCCTATTATTCAGGAAAACTGCCCTATTAAAAGCCCCCTTTTTAGCCAAACTCCACTTGAAGGATGTATATGGTACAACCAAACAAAGGAACAACGTTTTCAGCTCACCTGACTATGCCAGGGTGAGCTTTTGCCATCACTTGGCGTCCGTCTTCTGTCGTCTGTCCGTCCGTCGTAAATTTTTTTCAAAAATCTTCTCCTCTGAAACCCCTGGGTTAATTCCGTAAAATTTTCAAAATTTGTGCATTTTTTATTTCAAAAACTGTAACAGGTAGAGGTGAAGTGTTTATTAGAAAAGTGTTCAGCATATCAAGATCTACATACTCTAAAATTTTGAAGAAAATCCAAATGCCTGTGTAGAAGTTATTTACTGTTTTTCACCATTTTATTTTCAATGCCATATGGTTAAAGGGTTATTTCCCTTTAAATTCTGTTTTCAAATCGTCTTTGGTTTACTTTTCCCTTTAAAGTTTTAGAGAAATAACCTGCTATCACTTTATTCAGAAAAATTATTTGTTACATATTCAAAAAAAGTGTTTTTGTACAATTTTTTACAATTTTTTGCAAAAATACTTCCTTAAACTTTACTTATTTCATATCTTAATCATTTTTGTATAGAAATATACATTGTATCTAACAGTGACTAATGCTTGCTTTTTATGCAAAAATCATTTTCAGTTAAGGCTGTACATAGTATTTTGGCTTCATAGGATGAATTGACTATCATATAACTGGCTATGCAATGGTGTGTTGCTGCCATCACTGTGTTGTGGTCTGTAGCTCTTAAATTTTACACTGGATTATCTTCTCTGAAACCGCTGGGTCAATTGGAACCAAACTTAGTCACAATAGTCCGAAGGTGGTCCCCTTTAAAAAATGTGTCTGGCAAGTCAACACGGCATCCAAGATGGCCGCCAGTAGGATCGAAAAAATGGACCCTATATTTAAAGATCTTCTCTTCTGAAACTACATGGCCAATTGGAACCAAACTTGGTCAAAATGGTCCTTAGATGGCCCCTTTTAAAAAAAATGTCTGGCAAGTTCGTATCATATCCAAGATGGCCGCAAGCGGAGAACACGGTTTTAACATTGGACCCTATTGGAAAGCATGCAAAGATCTTCTTCTCTGTAACCACTGCGGCAATTAGAACCAAACTTGGTCACAACAGTCCTTGGGTGGTCCCGTTGAAAAGTTGTGTCCGGCAAGTCTGCACTTCATCCAAGATGCCCACAAGCAGGAAATTTTGTCGAAAAATGGACAATATTGCAAAAATCTTCTCCTCTGAAAATGCTGGGCCAATAGGAACCAAACTTAGTCACAGTGGTCCTTAGGTGGCCTCTTTTAAAAAATGTGTTCCGCAAGTCCACATCATATCCAAGATGGCCGCCAGTGGGAAACGTGGTTTTAACTTTGGACCATATAGGGAAACATATTCAAAGATCTCCTATGAAAGTACATGGCCATTTGGAATCATATTTGATCACAATGGTCCTTACTTGGTCCCCTTCATTAAATGTGTCTGGCATGTCCGCATAGCATTCAAGATGGCAGTCAGCGGGCCACGCATATATTTAAACCTTGGACCCCGTGGGAAATCATTCAAAGATCTCCACTGAAAATACTAGGCCGATTGGAACCAAAGTGAGGCACAATGATCCTTAGATGGTCTTCTTCAAGAAAAGTGACAGTTGGTCTACGCCCCATCAAACACAGCTGCCAATGGGGAACATTGTTTAATTTTGGATAATATAACATCAATGTCTATCAACAAACTTGAAAATGAGACCGTTAAATGTTGGGATTATTTTGACATATTGTGTCAGCCATGACCCAGGTGAGCGATACAGGCTCTTGAGAGCCTCTTGTTATTGCTGTTCGTCGTATTCAGATCACAATTCGGCATTTTTTGTATTCACTTGTGTTTTCAAATGACTAAACATGGTTTCACCCCGTTAATGTTTCTGATAAAGATTAAATAATGTAATACAATTTATATAATATTATTTTCAGTTAAGGCTGTACATAGTATCTTGGCTTTCTTGAATTAGTTATCTAAATGGTTTTCAGTGACTCTTTGTGGTTTTATTTGCTCTAAATGTTTCATTAAATTGAGCGAGCCTTTAAACTATTTTGAAGCTTTTGAGGTTGTTAGGTGTCTCATTTATTCCCACATTTATCTGCGAATAAGGAACCACGACAGTAGAATACTGAAAAAAAAACAATATATACGTTGACATAAATCAAAATTGCCTACTATCGATTGCCAGGAAGAGGAAATCAACGTGTCTTGTCTTGTATCACGTGTCTCGAAATTGCTTCATCCTTTCCTGGTTTGCACTTGCAGAAATGCCGCTTTTTCCTATTGGGTTTGGATTTGCAAGTGGTTTGCACCCTTTTCTGGTCTGCCTTTCAATCAGACTTTCAGAATACTGGCACATATGAGTTTACTCATCCTGCTGACCATAGTCGGACTGTGATAGCAATTTTTCTATTTTTAGGAGTTGGCGTGTGGTAATGTTTAATTTATTCTCCAAAATGAAATCTTACAAGCGATCTATGTTGTCAGTATAAGATTTCGTGTCTTGGGGAGGGTAAGCGATCTATGTTGTCAGTATGAGATTTCGTGTCTTGGGGGAGGGTGGGGGTATAATGCAATTTAGGAGATATCGATATCACCATCATTCTTCAAAAAGAAATATCTCAGGCGATCCCTGTTATCATATATAGATTCCATCCCTTTTAAATCAATTTGTGACGCCCTTGTCACCTTTGTTACCGTCTTCTTAGGTACCTATCCTACGAATACCACTGTTTACGAAAGCTAGTATATATAATTAAGTTCTTAGTTCTCCGTCGTTTGGGTGTTGTCCAAGATTTGTCCATGGTATAGCAAAGTGTAGAAGCACCCCCTTTCCAAACTCCCGTTTCTATTTAACTTAATGATATCGAGACGTTCAGATTATGTTCCGTTCGTTTTGTCGTCGCCATTTACGTTCCTTTATTGTGATGTATTCTGGATTTATGGTTATTGCTTCGGTATTCCTATTAATAAACCATATCCGAGTTGTTGTTTGTACGCCCTACGTCACAAACATGTCCGCCCCATGTGACCACAAATGTACTTCAAAAACATAACTTCATGACGCATTTGGCTCTATCACGTAACGTTTTCTATACTGTGACGTTTTGAAAAGTGGTCTGGTTACGCCTGATACCAGAGTTCGGATATGGTTTATTAAGTACGGGGAAAAGTATAAGAAGTAATTGCGATTATTTTACTAAATATCACACCTATAGTCTTAATAATCTAAATTTAGAGATTGAGGCATTTTGTAATTGTGCTGATATTGTCAACATGACCATAAAGTACTTTAACATCTCGATAATACTAATGGAAGAAAGAAATTGTGCTCTGATTCGAAATGTCATAGAATTTAAATAGAAATTCATAACAAACCAAAAACCTATGATATACAACAATGGCAGAAGAATACAAAACAAGGAACAAGAGAAGACATGAAAGAAAAAATCGAAAGACATGGCAAAACCGACAACAGAGAAAAACAAAGACAAAACAATGACATGAGACAGCCACAATGCACGGAAATGAAAAGACGATATCAAGAACTAAAGCACTAACAGTGTGAACTCCCATGAAAACCGGGAGTGACATCAGGTGCTCCGGAAGGGTAAGCATGTTCTGCTCCGATAAGCAGCACCCGTTACACTATTATTGAGTCAATCCAGGGTTGAGTCAAGATCGGTGAAGACGTGAAATCTAGCTGAAAATGTTTTCATTTGGAACACAGACACGTCATATTTGTCAATGATGTCATAATGACGGCCATAGAATTTCTGAAGGGATGAAAGTAAGTAACAAATTTTAAAGACTGAACAAATCCCAGACTTAGCAGTTTTCGGAACAGTGTTTTTTTCTATTAAAATAACTAAATACCGAAGTTACTGTGAATTTACTTTCTGCTTATGCGCATTTCGACAACTTATGTCTCTTATGTCTCATTATGTCTCATTAAATATTATTATGTCTCTTATGTCTCATTAAATATTATTATGTCTCTTATGTCTCATTTAAAATAATGTATAAACTAAATGCTCGACAGTAACAAATAAACTGTGAAATGTACACTCCACAGGCTGGAGAGGTAGGTAAAATGCTGCTTAGAAAGGGAAAGTTCACAATTTGGATGTTAAAATCATCACGTTTGTCATAAAGATAAGATTTCAAACGTCCATCTTCGTTTATGTATATCAAAGGATCTAAGTAAGAAGCTGAAGTAGGTGTATTAGTAGTCTCTTTAATTTCAAGCTCATTAGGATAGATCTGGTGTAAATATTCCTTGAATTTCGATAATTAAGAGAAAGTATATCGTCTATGTAGCGGAAGCTGAAATTAAAGGACTGGGCTAAATGTTTTTGTTTTTTCTGTGTTAACCTTTGTGAAAACTTGGCTTAATACGAGAAAAGAAAGAGATCAGCTAAAAGTGGCACACATTTAGTGCCCATGGGAATCCTGATTGTCTTTTGAAAAACGCGGACTTCACATTCGACAAAAATATTGTCTATCAAAAATTCAAACATCTGGATTAAGTCATTCTCAGTGTATTTTTTTGTTTGACCCAGTATGGGTCATTACAATTAAGTTTTGTCTTTACCCTTTTACTAAATAAGTGTATCCGAGTTCTCCATTTTTAGTCCAGAAACATTGATGTATCAAATCAGAAATTACTGTTTTCAATTTATTATGTGGCAGGGTATTAAAAAGAGTAGAAAAATCAAAAGTTTGTATTCTATGGCAATGGGTAAGACTGCTAGAGAATAGCTGTTCTAGGAGATCTTCCGAATTTTTTAGAATCCACATTTGATTGACGCCACTCGCGTGGAGTAGACTTTAAACTTTCAAGGCAATCTCTGACTGCGGTCAATAAAGTAGTAAGGAGCTTAGAAAGAGGCTTATTGGTGCAACTGGAAGACCTCGCAATTAATTCCTGTTCGCACGGATTCTTGTAGATGTAAGGTAGCTGATTGTTTTCATCATCCGCTTTGATACCAAAGGATAATAAGACAGAGGTGTGATTTTAAATAATCTCTTCCATTTATAGTGTAGTGGCAGTATAAGTTGGGTTCCCTGATGAACTATTAATTCCTATCTCCTTAACCAGACAGTCGAGATAGAGTTCTTACACACGAAAAGTTTGTTATTAGACACTCTGTCTGCAGGGACAATGACGTAATTTTCGTGGAGGTTGTCCAGAGTTTTTCTAACGAGGGGATCATCAAATATACTAGGATTTCCTGACTTCGTTGATGTTTTCAAACGCCGAATACGATTCAAAATTAACGAATTAATGGTCCTGATCCAATCGGAGAGCGTTTCGACATTTTCTTTTCCTTCCTCGCATAGTCCTCAACTGCATCCATCAAAATTTTGAAGTTGTACTTCCAGTTGATATGCTGGGTTTCATGGAATTTGGGATCTTTTGAAGAGAACTCTAGTAGTTATCCCCGCACTTTCTGAAGAAAGTTCGGAAATGTTGTTTTCGCCTCCGTCTGTCTGTCCGTCTGCCTGTCCGTCTGTCCGTCTGTCTGACACGAACTACTCCTACATTTTTTGGAATTAGGGTTTTAATTTTGTTATAAAATTGTTGCACATATGCTGCAGATGCGCAATAAGCTTTTGGATTTTTGAAATAACTAAATACCAAAGTCACTGTGAATTTATTTTCTGCATATGCGCACTACGACAACCTATGTCTCTTCCGTGCAGATAAAATCTAAACGTTTGGAAAACAATAGAGCTGTTGGAATTTGGGTTCCAACTTTGGTTAATTTCCTGAGAGTGTCAAAGACACATATTTTTTTTGAAATTTTGGCATATGATCTTATATTCTTTCAAGTGTTTGGTAAAAAACATTATCTCCGGCTTGTTATGAATGCCGGCTTTTGATTGGATGGCAGCCCGTTGGTACAAATCCCATGCACCCGTCTCGTTGTTAAGAATGTTGCTAGCGCCAGTGCCATGGAATT
>MJUU01022592.1:56933-89478 GCA_002080025.1 Modiolus philippinarum
CTGTAATTGAAGGGGGAAGTAAAGTAGGAGCAATCAGGTGGTTTGGCCTTGAAGTCGTCACAATTTTGAAATCAAGCAATACCCGTTTGTAATTGAAAATTGTAGTTGCAATGGGCTTAGTGTAGGAATACGAAATAATAGCAAAGATTGATCTTTGAAATAAGGTACGTGGGATGTTTGATGTCACTGTTTTGCTGTGTAGAATGTTGGCGAGATTTATGGTGTCCAAGCCTTTACTGGCGAATTGAACTTTTAGGAATGTCCGTTATCAGGTTCGTTGGCTGATTCGCGGACAGGTTTGAATAGTCTGTGGTTTGAAGTATTGAAAACAATAGAATTTAATGTTATAAGAATTAAATTCATTTATTGAATTAACAGCTATGAATGTTAATGTATTCGAGTAGTCCGTGAACAAGTTGTAAACTGTAATCGAGCCCTCCGTGATCTATTGGTAAATGATAATCGAGTTGTCCTTTCCAAGTATTTTGGTATTGTTATGCTAATGTGTTTACGGGTCTTAATCCGTGCAAACTCCATTCAGTATTCAAGACCGCATCATTCTATGTCTGGTCTCCGAAGAAGAAAGACGATATAAAATATTTTCCAACCCTCCCTTGCCCACTTTTTCCAGAACTTTGTTTGCTGCTCTCTGTTTTGTTTTTCAGATTTAAGACCAGATCACACATTTTCATCGTCATGACAACAAGGATAGCAGAGTGGCGAAATTTACTGATTCTGTGCTGCTATGGATCACCCAGCAGTTATTTGTTACATTGCTATTTTAGTTACTGAGTGGACCGCCATTCAGTAATATTTTGTATCGTCATCAAGAGTTACTTGACTGACAAATTTGTTGTGAATTATATTCAATTGATATTAAATTGTTGTCATGACAATTCAACAGCCAAACGCATACAGTTGTTTGTTTTAATTTAGTTCAATTAATTACTAAACGGTTGTCTTATTTCTCCAAACTCGAAGGAAACTTTCAATGTATGAAGATATCTAGTAAGAGTAACTTGTACATGATGGCATACACAAAAATTGTATTTAGTACAGAACTTTATTTCCACATAAGTCAATTTCTGCATTTTTACCGAGAATTTATTTCCAAAGGAGTAACTTGTACATGTTGCAAGACAATTAAAATATTACCCAAATCCCCTATGTGGTCGTCACTGATATATTCAATAACTTCTGTTAATTTGTATAACTAGTATAGGGAATGCCAATCAGTCACTGTTGATGCTTACCATGTTTTGTAGAAAGAGTGAAGCATTGCAAGTGGCAAAGAATTAGTAAGAATTTGATGTATACCTAGTTGAGTTGTTATTACTCCCCTTTGGGTCGTTGTCTCTTTGACACATTCCCCGTTTCCCTTCTTTTTCCCAGTGGAATAGTTATGAATGGAAGAAGACCATTTATTGAAATGCCGTGCAGACGTGGGCAGTATAATGCCTGTGTCCATGGCTACACGGTCTGCATTTGCTCCCATTCAATATATTCATCACATTCACCGAGTTACATCCTTGACAGATTACCTACACTTTGGATGTTATCATTACCATAAGGTATTCCTGTACCCAACTCTTTAATCTAGTATTCCTCTCTTTGTAGACGGTAAAGTGTACTAAGTGTAGGGGTATTATGATATAATACAAACGTCGAGAGATCTTCTCTACAACGAAACAAAGGCAGTAGAATACCGACGGAAGAAAGAACGATGAACATAAATCAAAGTCCAGCTAGAGACAAGGCAAAAGCAAGATCACCAGAAGAAGGAAGACCAAAGACGCTACACAACCACAAAATGCAAACACTACAAATACAACAATAAAAACTAAAGCACTAACAGTGTGAACTCTCAAAAAGTGACATCAGGTGCTTCGCTTCAGAAGGGTAAGCATGACCTACTCTGACAAGAAACAATTTCACCTAGAAAAATACCGATGAATACATCAATTACAATACATTTGGGCAAGAATTAAATTAACAAAACCAGTAGTCATTATCATCACCAGCTTTTTCGATGTGTTCAAAAAGGTACATGAGACGTCGTTTTAATGATTGAAAGCAGCTGCAAATCCACTTTCGATTAGGCGATACAAACGTTTGTTTTAGCGCATATCTATGGTAAGAACCCTAAAAAATCGACAAAAAAACCCCCCAAAAACATAAAAGCTACGGTTTCGTGCAGCTAATGCTGCATAAAAGTTAAAATTCAAAATGTTTGACCCCATCGCTGAGAAGACATATTTTTGGATCCATGAGAAACCCGTTCTCCCTTTTTTAGACACTCAATTTAAAGGTCAATGGTCTCAGCTTTAGCCAAGGTAACTTGGCATCACTGTTCATTCGTCCATCAATCGTACACAGTACACATTTCATTCAAATGTCTCCACTGAAACTATGCACTGGGCCGATTGTAACAAAACTCTGTCAAAATGGTACCCTTTTAAAAAGTATCCATTGCTTAGGTCTGTACCCAATCTAACATTTGTCCATATGCAATGGAAATTCATTCAAAGACTGGTCTCTGAAACTGAAAATCAAATTAGAACCAAATTTCATCACAAAAACTTTGGAATATCCATTCGAAATTTGTTCAACAGGACAGCACCAAATCCAAGTTCCCGATCCTGATTGGGAATTTATGCCATTATGATCTCTAAAACTACTGTCTATATCGGTAAGGTCTGTGAACGAAAGTCATGTGAGAGCTTCTTATTAATTCTTCGCTCACTTTAAATGTTGCACCTTCTTCATGTTATTCCAACATCTCCGACATATAGCGTCTTCATTTCACAGCTCATTCGCTATTGCCGTGCCTGTAGTTTGTATAGCGATTTTGTCGAAAGAGCGAAATTACTGCCTCAAAAACTTAAACATCAAGGGTATGTTCATTCACCGTTGCAGTTGTCATAACAGAAGTTTTACGGTCGTCACCATGATTTGACAGACCGTTACAATGTTTCTGTTTCACAAATGAGAATAGGTATATTTTGATATATCCAGAGTTGACTACCTGATTGGCATACACCGACTGTGACAAAACCGTTCTTTTCACTCGCTGTGTGACGGGTGCCATGCGTAGAGCAATCATGCTTACCCTTTTGAAGCACCTGATGATCTCTCAGTTTTTGTAGGGGTTCACACTGCTATGGCTTTAGTTTTGTGGCGTTTAAATGTTTTGTTTTCCTCGTGCTGTCTCAATTCGTGTTCGATATAAATTACCGTGACTTTGTATTTTTTGGGGAGGGGATTCCTCCTTTCATCGTTTTTGTTTCGGTATTCGTTTGACGATATATTCAATCATTTTAGCAAAATTGATTAATATCTTTGCAATCAAATAGTTGAAACGCCAAGGATATGATTAGGCAAAATGCTTTCGTTTTAAAGAACTGCTATTGAATCTCTTTTTTCTCAATTTTTATCCTGTTTGACCGAGATAAACACATTCACAGCAATTCTGAATCGACCTTTAACGAACAAAGTCTAGGTTCCCAAAGACAAGTTGACATTTGTACTATCTCTGCTGACATATCTCTGACAAATTTAATTAAATATGGTTAATACAGTGTACTGGGAGTTATTGTCTGTTTTATATCTATTGTCATTGGAAAACATTATTTTATGTGTTGTATTGGATTCAATCATTACACTGAAAAGTTGTGTCACGGGTTTGATTTTCTATATATTCTGTATTTAACTTACTGTATTAACTATTGGTGACTCCGAGATAAAGTATAGTATGTATGTTTTCCAAATGTTTTTTCAGTAAAATATTGATATAGGGTTAAGGATGTTTGCTGGTCATGTTTTTGAATGTCTCCCATATACTAGTATACCCTCGATATACAAACAGTATAACTTTTGCCAACTTGCAAAGGTATCATACCAACCATTGTCCTATTTTGCTTTACTAGTATAAAAATTGGCAATTTTCGGAGCATTATAGAACATTAATTGTCGTTTCAAATAAATTGAAATGTTTACGTATGTAATGAGATATACAGTGAGTCTCTACAAAAATTATGAGGGCAACTTTCATGGCATTTAGGAAAATCTTCACACCGAGAAAGCTGGAAGTGATTTCAATATTTGACGTTTACTTGGTCATCTCATTGTTTTTAACAAACAAATTCATTACACATTCTAGGAATAAAACTAGAAAAACTGTGAGCAAAGCTCACTAATAAATAACCCCTTTTGATTCCAGAAATTATAAAATCAATCAAATCAAATTCTGAAATAAGAGGTACACATCTACATTATGACATTATGTCATAAAGACTGTGTTAAAGTTTCATGAAAATCTATTCAGTGGTTCAGGAGGAGTAGCAGATAAGAGATGGGTACCCCCTTGTAATGTAAAGGCTAAGTCCATGTTTTACTATGGGAAACCCCATTAATCAATCAAATCAAATTCTGAAATAGGAGGTGCACATCTACATTATATCATAAAGACTGTGTTAAAGTTTCATAAAAATCTGTTCACTGGTTCAGGAGAAGTAGCGGATAAGAGATGGGTACACCTTGTAAAGTAATGGCTAGCTATGGGAAACCCCAAAAATCAATCAAATCAAATTCTGAAATAGGAGGTGCACATCTAAATTATGTCATAAAGACAGTGTTTAAGTTTCATCAAAATCAATTCAGTGGTTCAGGAGGAGTAGCGTATAAGAGATGAGTACCCTTAGGTGTAGCTGACGGACGGACATAAGGAACGATGGTATGGGAAGCTCCAAAAATCAATCAAATCAAATTTTGAAATAGGAGGTGCACATCTACATTATGTCATAAAGACTGTGTTAAAGTTTCATGAAAATCTGTTCACTGGTTCAGGAGGAGTAGTGGATAAGAGATGGGTACCCCCATGTCATGTAATGGCTAAGTCGATGTTTTGCTATTGGAAACCCCAAAAATCAATCAAATCAAATTCTGAAATAGGAGGTGCACATCTACATTATATCATAAAGACTGTGTTAAAGTTTAATGAAAATCTGTTCACTGGTTCAGGAGGAATAGCGGATAAGAGATGGGTACCCCCTTGTAATGTAATGGCTAAGTCCATGTTTTGCTATGGGAAACCCCAAAAATCAATCAAATCTAATGCTGAAATAGGAGGTGCACGTCTACATTATGTCATAAAGACTGTGTTTAAGTTTCATCAAAATCTATTCAGTGGTTCAGGAGGAGTAACGGATAAGAGATGGGTACCCTCAGGTGTAACGGACGGACGGAAAGACGGACGGACAACCCCATCACTATATACCCCCACTTTTCAAGTGGGGGGTATAATAAAGATTCTTTTGCGACACTGAGACGTTAGGCTTTCAAATAGTATGCAGTTAATGCATGGAATGTTTCTCCATACCAGAAAATATCCATTATCTTTTCATTGTGTGCTATTTTAAGCGTTTCTGTTTCAATGGACTTCAGTGGTATGATACCTACACAATCATAGTAAGCTAGTAAACTGTAACTCTAGATACTAAGTATTCAACTGAACTAATTATTTTTTGCATGGAGTTTCATAAAATGTACCAAATTCATTTATACAGGGCTAACCCTGTAAAAAATTCATAACAGGGTAATTTTTACTTTATTTTATATTAAGAGACCAATTCCAGGTCATAAGAGAATAAATATATTTATTTACTTAAATGTTGTATGAGATTTTTTTTTAATACTGTCAGTTGTATATTTTTGTTAGTTTTTAATTAATGTTCTATATATTGTTTGTACAAATTTATTTGCAATTTGTATATGTCCTATGTCCATGCAAATGCAACAATTGCATTAGACTTTGTTCTAGTGCTTGGAAATATTGACAAATTTAGGCTTGATTGTTTCTAGAGATTGAGACAGTTGCATGACATTTTGTATCGATATACAGAGGAAATAAACAATGTAGAATTGTCTGGTAGCATATGTCGTTATTAGAATATGACATGTTCATGTTTGACAAATTCTAGAGAATATAATGTTGATTGAACGCTGGATTTATTTCTGTAAAACTATTCACAAGTCAATTTCACATACTTCGTACCGACGAAATAGACACGATACGATAGGTTAATTAACCAATAGGTCGTCTAGAATTATTAAATTGTACTCTCAATGCGTTGTATTAGAATTAGGGAAAACAAAATACTAATATTCACAAAACGATTGCAGAATTATTGAAAAAATTGAAAAAAGAAGAAAAGTAATAACATGGTTTAATGCCATTGTAAAGAAAATGTTTAAGAAATATTACTTAATGAAATTAAGTCTAAATTGAAGAATCTTGGTAAAATAATCTGTGTTTGTACCTGTCGACAAGGATTCCAACAACGCTGATTTCCTCTGAAAGAAATACTACATTGATGTCCAACAAAACGAATTGGACAAGTTAGACACTTTCTAACGAACCAGTTAGGACGAAAAAACGTTACCAAAACAACATAATAAGGATACAGAAATGCTTAAAGTTCCACCTCAAGATAACACCTCGCCTACTATGTACTGGGTTCCCAGGCTTCACAAAAATCCCTTCAAACATCATTTTATTTCTTCATCTAGTAGGTGTTCTACTACATACATTTAACTAGTTCACTTACTTGTATAAAGGGGTTGGTTATTAAATACTGTGAAAAAAAGTATCAAAGCTATGGCATAAGTAAAAAATCTATAGAAGTATTAGATAAAAAGACCAGTCTCATCCATCGACAGTTATGATTTCTCTACACTTTATACAACCCTTCCACATAATTTGATTAAATCCAAATTGGGACAACTTATTAAATGGTTCTTTTAAACTTTCTGGCCTGCAGTTCAATTGTTGTTACAGAAAGCAAGGATTCTTCTCTAATATTACGATGTTACAGACGACACTTCATGAAAAAACTTCAAAATGGAACCGAACAAAACATGGATAGACTTATTTCTATTTTCAATGATAATAGCAATCCTTACTATTGACAATCCCCAGTTTTAGGATTATGTGGACATCATTTACTCACAGGAACTGATATTTGATAAAGCTAACAGTGATTCGAAATACCGCCCTTTTCTTGAACTAACTATCATTATTGTCTCTGGTAAAATTAAAACTAAAACATATGATAAAAGGGGTGCTTTTTATTTCACTAGTACTAATTTCCCCTTTCTTGAAGGCGACATCCTACGGGGTGTTTATTTCTCAACTTGTACGATTCGCACGAGTTTGCTGTACTCTTGACGATTTCAATGAACGCAACCTTACTTTCACAGCCGAACTTTTACAACAGAGTTACAGATACCATAAGTTGTTGAATGCATTTAACAATTTTTTAATAGATATGAACATATGATATTCAAATATGGCGTTTCTCGCAAACAGCATTTTACTTAAGGCATTTCTAATCCTCAGTTTTACGGTAATGTTGTAAAAAACACCAGAAACTGATTAAAACAAAAAAACTGGGACGTAACTTTTATTTTTAACATAATAGGGGCTTGCATCAGTTAATTAGGTTTGAGATCTAGTGACCTGAAATTTCTACACTCACACTGGCCTCTCAACGATACTACCGATGTCTACTGAAATATATGATGATTCTTGATCAAACCCTTTCGGGCAGTTCAGATTTTGATTTTTCTTCCGTAGTGCGGCAGTGTTCTTCCAACAGACTAGGCTCCTTTAGCTAGCTGGCAGTTTAGCGGCGAGGACCCCTTCACCCATCTTTCAAAATTACGTTTTGTATTTTCTCTCCTTCCCAAATTGTGGTCATAGAGTTAGTAGTGTACCTGTATTTGGTTTTATTCGTATGTTTATCATACTGTAGGAAAACGGGACAGTAAAGAGGAAGTTTGGGTACCCATAAACCGATTTAACCCTACCGCTGGCTTTTGCCAGTGCCGGAACCAAGTCCGGCTGTTCCGAGTTCGTATCGTCTTTTGTCTTATTTGTTTTTTTCATGTGTTTTTGTAAGTTTCAGCCATTGTAGATGTTTCGTGTTATTCCCCTTTTTTCATGTACCATTTTGTTTCTCTCTTAATTTTTGGGAATTCTTCCAAGATTGTTTGCAAGATCTTTTATAATTTGTATGTAAATAAGTTGGTATTAGCATATGCATTTACATGAAATTGTTCCATCATACAAATAATTTAACAATACTGGTGTATAAAATAAAATATATATCATAGGTATCTTCTAAATGCAATAGGGATCAAATCCTATCTACTTAATGAAGGCTGTCCTCAATATTTCAATTTCGGCCATTGTTACAAATGACACATATCTTTTGTCGTTTACATTCTCATTTTTTTAAATTAAATATAAATTTGTTATAGTTTCCTCAAGTAGTTTGTTTCATCAATATTAAATTATTAGTACGTCTAAAGATTTAAAAAATGCAGAAGAAACAAAACCATCATTGATTTTGACAAAATGTTCCAACTCTATACTGAGTTAATTTGTCTTTAATAAAATATACATTTATTTCCCATGCATGTGGGAGATATGAAGATTTGTTTACCCGAGGGAATCATATTTCCCGAAGGCATCGCCTGAGGGAAATATGATTTCCCGAGGGTAAACAAATCTTCTTATCTCCCACATTCATGGGAAATAAATATTTTATTCCACCACTAAGTTTGATATGTACAAATCATTGAAGGTTGTATCGAGAAGTGGTTCTACCTCCCCTCCATCTATCTAATTTTTTTTTCATGATCTTGAAGAATTCAGGCAAAATTAACAAAAAAAAAAAAATAGCAAAAACTCGTCTGGAATAGCTTTTTCTTGAAACTCCGGCTGAATTCTCCTATATTCGAAGCCGCTGCATCTATGACATCGATCGGTGAAAATATAATAGCGTAATAAGGACACAAGAACTAAAAGTACACTACAGTAAGAAAAGGCATTGTCATTGTTGAAATAAATTTGTTTTATTGATTTTTGAAATTGACATAACAACACAAATGAAAATAATTAAAATTGTGCTGTTGAGACCTTATTATTCAGTAAAAACTCTTGGCTATGCGAAAGTGAGCTGTTCCTTAACCATGTTAACTCGGAACACCTCCTTACTATGATAACTCTTGTAAAATCTAGAGAATTTCGAAAGAGGGGAATATGATATTTGGACACGATGTTCAGCGGGAGACACGATGTTTTGTTTACAGTCACGTGTGACAGTCTTGGCCAATAAAAATTCGTTATTAGTCAAGTTATAATTATATAGTGGAATAATCTCTTTTCATAATGTGGTAAAACCCATTTCCAGAGGTAATATAACAAATTTTATCATATATTAAGTTAAAATATGATTAAAATGTTACCCCTCGATAAAACCAGATGATTTCAACAGAAATTTACGAAGCGGGCTGATATGACATCGTTATTAACTTAACCGGTAGGATTAACATGGAATAAAAAAGATAACAGGAAACAAGTAGCACATTTCCTGGCGTCGCACTTTTGAATCTTAGAAAATCCACGATTGCATTTATTATAAATAGACGGTGTAGAGTATTTAAATGTGTGTAAAGAGTTGCATATTTTTGATATCTTTANATATATATAAAATTGCAAAAAATGTTAACAATAATGGTTGTTTGTATTAAATAAAATCTGTAAGATCATTGTATTCATGTTTGTGATGTTTACTGGTTTCATATTTAAAATGAAACTTTCTTCCATTAAAGATGATCTTACAGAAAATATTTTATATAAATAAAATGGCATTTTAATACATGTTGATTAAAAAAATGTTATAAGCGTAACACCCGTGAGAGTGAAACATAGGACCCGTACGCCAACCTCTCAATTTGACATTTGTTTTTAATAGTAAATATAGATTGACAATAAATTTGTAAGATTGTTTCTCATTTGATTGAATCAGTTGAAGACTGACTTGTTTTTGGTGATTGTAATTTTGAACCATTGTTTTATAATTGACATTCTTAATTAGTATCGATTTATTTCCAACTGATAATACATGCAGTCAACAGCTTATTTTATATATTTGCTTAGTAATTGCCAATAGAGTAATTTAGATTTTAGGCATTTGAGATAATTTATAGTGTAGAACTAGTACAGCTGTAACAGTAAGCATTACAGCAGTCAAGAAATTTGACCCGTGTTTATACTTGATGGTATTTCAAAGATGATTGAAGGTCATTATAGTTATTGTTTGGTTTAATTCATTTTATTAACTGTTCCATTTTTATGATTTTTGTTAAAATGATCGGGATCCAAAGCACGCTATCTTGACCCACCTCGACAGATTTTCTTTTGTTTTCACTCTCACTAATGTTGACCTATATCAATTAACCCATATCTGAGGCACACGTGTTTGGTAAAAAGATTGTGCCGGATACGCTTGTTCTCGCTTTATGTATTTATCATTTTTTTATTATTTTTTTTTTATGAACAACCGAAAATTAATAGTAATAATAACAATAATAATTGGAAACAATATGCAACCCCCAAATTGAAAACCATTGCAATTAAGGTAACCATGCATCTGCATCATGATATCCAGACACACTCCTCCGGACATGTAACAGAAAAGTCAAGCAAGCATAACCCGTCTCCCTTGTCTTGTTGATTTCCCTTTCACATTAGTTATAATATGAATGAAAATTAAATTAATAATTTTGTAAACAATTTTCTTGAATAAGTAATTTAAAAATAATTCCTATCTTATTGAAAGGTATCTTCATTGTAAAAGATAAGGACACATTAGATCGATTCTAATGGAAAACAAACAACTGCTCCTGGTCACGTGCTCCTCCACTGAAGTTTCAAAATATCGTATCAAATATATTCGCCGTCTCCTGGCGGCGAATAATTATTAGTACGTCTAAAGATTAAAAAAATGCAAAAGAAACAAAACCATCATTGATTTTGACAAAATGTTCCAACTCTATACTGAGTTAATTTGTTTTTAATAATCTCTTTTCATAATGTGGTAAAACCCATTTCCAGAGGTAAAATACCAATTTTTATCATATATTTAGTTAAAATATGATTAAAATGTTATCCCTCGATAAAACCAGATGATTTCAACAGAAATTTACGAAGCGGGCTGATATGACATCGTTATTAACTTAACCGGTAATAATAACATGCCTTTCCGTTACTACTCGGAAGCTTTTTCACACGCAAGTTCGTGTATTTCCGTAAAAAACGATAGACATTGCACACGATATCGTAATATCAAATAGGGTATAATAAGAAAATACTAATAATGCATTTTATAAGTCTGAATATATTTTTCAACTGAAAATTTATTTTACAGACAAAGTATCTGATAAAACATCATTACATGTCATTTTTTATATAACATCCTTCATCAGCCCTCGGTCATAAAATCATCCATCGAGCCTGACGGCTCTCGGGCTGATATAATGAACTTTGGCTGATAAACGGTGTGACACGAAAAATGCCATGTTATAATCTATAAATATATTTACAATTTTTTCTATGATGAGGCATTGTCTGTTTTAAATTATTTGAATTCCCCAGCCAATTTTAGGTATCTTGTCTCAATAAACTATCAATATATTTTTACATTTTCCTTTTTCAAGTAAGTCTGGAAATACAACATCAGTTAACCTCGGTTCGTATCTAATGTATTGTTTTATCGATTTTTACTTTAATTTGCAACCTTAAGGCTGATTTTTAGAAAAAAAAAGTACATAACCTAAACTGCTTAATCTACCGATGCAGCTGATCTCACCCATGATTTTTATTGGGTCCGTGTTGCACATTTTTATGTTATCTTCATTTTTCTTTTCTGTCCCATATACTTATATGGTGTCATTGTTTCTCGTTGTTTGCCGTTGTGCCTGGATTGTTCATTTTTAGACTGATGGTTCGGTTCTTGATTACTAAGATCGTTTTAAACAAAGTAATATCTCTCTTGCTTGGCTTATTTTGATATTCCTTTTAGACCTATTTGATTACTTCTTCTTAAATTACATCTTAGAAAAGTTTTGATATTTTTTCACATGTGTGATTCAATTAACCACGTACTGAAGAGACGAGAGATGTTGCACTCGCCATCTGCAGACTCGCAAATTTACTGCGATATCGGTATTCTAGTAATGTATTTTACAACTGTACATTAACCGGCCCATTATTCATTGTCCTAACTCAGCCAGGATTAGTGCTTTGCCGTGTCTATGAGTGACTTGTCATACCTTACTATGAAGCCGGCTTGTAGGTATTGTACATGTATTATTCAGTTTTTGTCTTTGCAATCTTTGCCATGTTACCTTGTTTTATTGAACCTTCAATGTACTGTAACTTGATATGTACACAGAAATTCTACTTCTATGGACAAAACAAAAAACAAAAAAAAACTCATATATGCCTCTGCTGTTGTACTGTTAGCCCCCAGGGTATTCACCAACCCGGTAGCCAGTACTTCTGGTGCTTGTTGGAAAACCTATTTCATTTGGAAACTTGCAATATCTAAATTTAACAAAAGTTTGTTCAAACCTAAGGATTATTTCCCTCTCGGATAGCTCTGTCCTTAACTGATTTTGGCTTTACTATTCTTTGTTGCCGTTTTTGCCATGTCTTTTGATTTTGATTTTTGTGATCATCACTTCCCTTGTTCCTTCGGTATTTTATTGCCGTTGTTTTTTAAGATCCTATCGGTAGAAAAAAAGAAGGGAAACGGAGAATGTGTCAAAGAGACAACGACGACTCAAAGGGAAGTAATAACAATTTAAAGCCATCATAAGATCTTCAATGAACTGTGAGGAAACCCCACACACTACGGTAGGTCGGAGTTGGCCCCTAAATAAAGAGTAATCAGGTTCAGCGAAAAACACAATCCTAGACTCCTATATAGACATAAAGTAAGCTAAGTAGAAAACAGACAAGACACACAAAGGTTTAATAAATTTCCTGACTAAGGACAGGCGCAAACCTCATACGGCGGGGTTAAACAATTTTTATTGGGCCCAAACCTTCCGCCTAGCCAATGTGATAAATAAGAAAAAAACAATAGTAACAACAGTAAAATTCAGTTAGCAACAGGATTGAGTCAATTGTGAAAAATGAAACTGAAAGAACTAAATAAACGGAAATAAACATGAAATCACAAAAGACTACTAGCAGTTAACTGACATGCCAGCTCAAGACCCATTACCAACTGACAAATAAAATAATATACCCTCGGTATACAGCTTCAACCAAGATCCCTTCCCGTGAGGGATTAGCATAATTATTTCATGAATAAACCAGAATACATAATCCGTGTTCGTGCAATACTGATTTTAGAATGTGTTTAGTTAAGATGCAAAGACCCTATCAAAAATCAATGGTACTAATACCAAAGAAGGCCATTCATAATGACTTGACGACAATATCGTAATTATAACCCGTATGAATTAAACGATTTAAAGGTTTTATAAGTTTGTTAGGCGAGTTTAAGCATTTTTTACTCTTATGTAAAATATTACCGTAAAATAAGGGATGTGAAATACCAGCCTTTATTAGATGTTTACATGTTCATGTTGCATTGTATTTATGAACTAAGTCTTTATATCGATGATGAAATTTAGTAAAGGTTTTAATTAGTTAATGATAACGAAAACCCTGATGTAATAGTTTTTCAGTTATGAAAAAAATCCGTTCATTAAAATCGCAAACGTTATTACATACTCGAGCAAANGGATTTGATTTTAAGTGAAAAAAATATTTTGGCTGCCAAAATGATGAAAAAAAAATTTCTGAAGGTGGCTTTCTGCCCCCAAAAATAATGTTAATTTTGAAAAAAAATATTTTGTTGATACGCGTACAAAAAATAAATAAATTTTCTGTCCAGAAAATAAAACCATAACCCCCCCCCCCCTTTCACGTTAAATGGTTGGTCCCTAAGGGATGTGAGATACCAGCCTTTATTAGATGTTGCATTGTATTTATAAACTAAGTCCTTATATCGATGATAAAATTTAGTAAAGGTTTTAATTAGTTAATGATAACGAAAACCCTGATGTAATAGTTTTTCAGTTATGAAAAAAATCCGTTCATTAAAATCGCAAACGTTATTACATACTCGAGCAAATTGAACAAGTTGAGATATGTAAACACCATATGATGATGCTAATGGAACATCGCCATCAAGGAATGGATAATTAACTATGGGAAAAGAAAAATCGTTCCTTTTACCATAAATTTTAATATCTTATTTACCATTGGGACCATATCAAAACAGATGTCGATGATTATTAGAATTATCCTTATTCAAAGTAAGTTCTTTAGGGTAGATGTCCTTATAATACGCATTGGAGTCGTCATCTTTTAAAATTAAAATATCATCAAAATATCGGAAAGTGTTGTTAAACTTTTCAATTAAATGGGGTTAAGATGGGTCTTTGCTGATCTTGGTCTTGGAGATTCGTAGCAGTACAAAAAGAGGTCCGCCATAAGTGCTGACCTGGCGATAAACAGAGTTGCCGAAACGAATGAATATATTGTCAAGTAAATTCAAGTGCTGAATTCATATCAAAACAAGTCCAATTAATTGAGTTCTTTTGTTTTGTATTACTGAAATGTGTTTTAAAAGAAAATTCACAACCGGATTTTTGAATGCCCATTGAATAAGACGTCTGAATTTTTCCTTTATAAGATTATGTGGTAAGGTAGTATAGGGGCTAGAGAAATCAAAACTTTCAAGGCATTCAAAAGGGGCATTATAAACATTCAATTTATCGAGAACATCCAATGAATTCTTTACACTCCAAAAATGATTGATACCACTGTTTTCATATACTTTGTCACAGAAATTTATAAATATTTTTTTCATAACAGTCAACGTATTAGTGACTATATAAATAATTTTTGGTAGTAGAACAGTGATTAGATGACAAAATGAGTCTAGAATTATAAAACGTTTTGTGGATTTTAGGATTCCAGTACATGGTTGGAACTGTTTTACTATCAGGTTTAGCCTGTAAAGATGTGGCTGTTAGATACTGTTTGTTTATAATTTCATTTTCCGTTAATTGGGTTAATTGAAAAGTATGTGAACTGATCATTTCTTTTTGGAGTACTTCTATATAATGTTTACAACAGACTATAACGATATTATTAGCAGCCTTATCAGCTGGGACAAAAACGAAGCCTTTACCAAATTCTTTAAATTTCTTTTGGATGCAAGAAACGGTGTGTTTATGTTTGTTGTCGTGACGGAAATGTTGTTCAAACTGCAATTTGTTTGCTATGAGCTTTAATGCATATTTCGGTACATGGATTTTCAAATGTTTGATTCGATCTGCACTTCAGAAACATACATGCATGCAACTTGTCGAAATGCATATATGTAGAAAAAACATTAACAGTAACTTTGGTATTTTGTTATTTATTTTCTTTGAAAAGCCTCTACTAAGTTTGGACCATTGTGGTCGACACTTTTTCCGGTGGTTTCCGCCTGCGTTTTTATTATTACCCCCATTTGCTATAGGGCCGATGCCTCTGCGCTCATCAACTCAGTAGCCAGTACTTCGTTGCTGGTCCAAAACCGATTTTTGGGTGTAAAGCAGCAAATACATGGATGTAGCGTTGATCAACATTTAGCAAGTGCATTCCGCTCAACCCGGTGCTAGGGACTGTCTTGAACTTGTTATATGGTATGAGTGTTTGCTCTTTGTTGAAGGCCTCATGGTGAGTTAAAAATGAAGAACAGCTATGAAAGAGTTGTCCTTTTGCTTGATCTTACTATGTATTTATAGGAATTCTTTCCCATGTACATTTACTCCATATCACTTTATGTGTTCATTCATTTGAAAACTGACAAAATCTAAAATTGACAAAGTTTTGTTCCAAACTAAGGACTGTCTCCTTCTTTCTTCTTGATTTTGGCTTTGCTATTTAGATTATATTGGTATTTTCTTCCAGATCAGCTTTTACACATATTTCTGCATATGGATTTCCAAATTGTTTATATTTTATCTGCACTGAAGACACATAAATTGTCGAAAAAAGCATATGCAGATACTAGTCACTTATTTTGTTATTTATTACCAATTACGCTGATGCATCTGCTGGTGAACTATAAGTTACCGAGGGTATTCACCATCCCTGGCATTTGAATAGATTTTAGAGGCTCCAGCTACAGAGCTGCCCTGGTGGATATGGGAATGCCTTGTCTATGCAGGGCTAGTCATGTCATGATACGAAAAGCCTGGCCGCGAATCATTGTAGCTGATTTGTGTGGAGAAACGCCACGCTCCATGCAGTATAAAGACCCATTCTATATTTTTTAGGGAAAGCAAAGTTCTTGGTTCTCGTATAGAATAATAACTTTCCTGTCCCTTTCTATTTCTCCCCTTTTGTAGTGGCAATCAAAACTCGTTACCGCGGTTGTCCTTTCCACCTTGACTTCTTTCTTCTTTAACTTAAATTTTTTTGAATTTTTTAACTTGTCCTCTCCCAGAAATAGCTAAATATTGCTCATTGGACGTTAAACTCTAACTAATCAATTGATATATCAATATGTACCTACACAGTAGCCAGTTCTTCGGTGTTTGCCCGGAAATCGATTTTATTTGTCATTTTGAAATATCTAAAATTTAATAAAAAAAATTCAAAATTAAGCACCATCTTTCTGTCGCATGGCTCTGTCCTTAGCTGATTTTGGCTTTTCTATCTAAACCCTATTTGTAATTTGTGTTCTATCAGCTTTAACACATATTTCGGTATATTGATTTCCAAATACTTTGATTTGCTAATCACGGAAGAGACGCGCATATGCAGACACTAAATTAAGCTCTATTCTTAGCTGATTTTGGCTTTACATTTAGATCATTTTGGTTATTTGTTCTCTATCAGTTTTAAACATCTTTGAGTTTTTTGGTCTTCCAAACTTTAGATTTTATCTGCACTGAAGAGACATAAGTTGTCGAAATGCGCATATGCAGAATCTAAATTCACAGAAACTTTTGTATTTAGTCATTAATTTAATTTTGGTATTTTGTTACTTGTAAATCGGACACAATAAAACAGAAATGGAGATTACACTAAACATGATGATATGCAGATTACAAAACGTGGTGATATGAATATTACATGACACAATAAAATACGACGAAAAAATACAAAAAGACAAATATGACACGGAGCTACCATAAACGTGCTACCAATATGATCCCATCGTATATCAAAGTTCTTCAAATATGTGAGCATGAGTATCGCGACGTCTTCACAATTCAACCTGATATCCTTCAAATGAGATGTTTGATGGTAAATTGGTCATTTACAACAGCTAGGGTCCACCCACTAAATAGAATATGTTTCAAAAAATCTTGCTATCTGGCTATCCCAAGTTCATATAACGTTGTCTACGTTTTTTTTTTCTTTTCCTTTTTTTATTGGTGTTTCCTGTTCTCTTGTCTTCCTTATTTAATTATTATTTAAACAGTCTAAAGTCAAAAACATAATTATGCCTTTTGGAGAATTATCTTTAAATGATTTCCGCTTTTTTTTTTATCTCATTCTCATTTGTTCATCGTGCTAGCATGGGGAATTTGTGAGTCCCGAAAATGTGACAAAAGATGCTTACCCGTCTGGACCACTAATGAGTAAAAATTTTCTCATGTTTTTCGTTTAATATATCATTTAACACGATTAAATGTATTAATAAAAATATACAGTTTAAAAGAAATGTACACTTAAAAAAAAAACAAACAAAAAAACGTATGAATATTTTACTTTCCTTTTATCCTACCCTTAGCACTCAGACGTTTAAAATTTGAATTATGAAATGAAGAGTTCAATGCTCTTAAGAGTTCAATCGAACTTGAATCGAATTTTATTTTACTTTAACTGGGTCTGTAGAAAGTAACAAATGATTAGTTGACCACGAAATGCTAGTATATCCAAGTATTTGTAGGTGTTAAATGAGTTTTTTTTCAGTTCGATAAACAGACAAAGTTGTCTGCAAATCTCTTATACTTAATAAAACTTGTTAAGCTCCAAGACGGAAATACTTACTTCATCAAACATTTAGACTGTATAAATGTCAAGATGACAATATGTAAACACTTGACTTTATAAAATTTTAAAAATCACAAAACTTACCGACCTTGTATTTTGCTACAAATATGTTTTTGTTTCCATCTTTGGTATATCACATCTTCGAAATAAAATTAAAACATAAGAAACTAGTCAATTTGTACTACGAGTTACTGTTTCAATTCCATTTATCAAAAATAACAGTTTCAAAAATAATGCATGACAATTATTTTATTGTTAATAAAATTTTGCATGGGTTAATTGTATTTTTGCATAAGTTCATTTTCTGCTACAAAGCTTCTTTTTTATTTTCATTTTTTATTTATACATGACCTTTTCAATGTCAACCTGCTTATCATCCCGATATTCCCACACCAGGTCGAGGTGCTGATATGATGTCAATGGATGATAGCCTTGCTGATGTGGAAAGGTCATGCTTTAGTTTATTATATACACCTATTTAGTTGTAGGGAAAGACAAGACATATTTTGTTAAGAACCACACCGATTCAAATAAGAAGTACACCGAGACTGACGTAATCAAAATGATAGAATTTTTGATCGACAATATTTTTGTCGAATTTGGAGGTCGTGTTTTCCAACAGACAATAGGGATTCCTATGGGAACAAACTGTGCGCCGCTTTTAGCTGACCTTTTCCTCTACTCGTACGAGGCCAAGTTTTTACAAGGGCTTATTCAAAGAAAACAAAAACATTTAGCCCAGTCCTTTAATTTCAGCTTCCGCTACATAGACGATGTGCTTTCTCTTAATAATCTTAAATTTAAGGATTATTTACATCAGATCTATCCAAATGAGCTTGAAATTAAAGAAACAACTGAAACACCTACTTCAGCTTCGTACTTAGATCTTTTATTGTATATTGACGAAGATGGACGTTTGAAATCTAAGCTATATGACAAGCGTGATGATTTTAATTTCCCCATTGTGAACTTTCCCTTTCTTAGCAGCAATATACCTACCTCTCCAGCCTATGGAGTGTACATTTCACAGTTGATTCGTTACTGTAGAGCTTGTAGTTTGTACAGTGATTTTTTTAAAAGAGCAAAAACACTGTCCCAAAAGCTGCTTAGTCAGGGATTTGTTCAACCTTTGTTAATTTCATCCCTCAAGAAATTCTATGGCCTGACGGCATCATTGAAAGATATGACGTGTCAGTATCCCAAATGAAAGTGGACATTTTCAGCTAGATTCACGTCTTCCCGGATTTGACTACCGACTTTGACATTTTCCCGGATTGAATCACTCACAGTGTGACGGGTGCTGTTAACAGAGCAGGACATGCTTACCCTTCCGGAGCACCTGATGTCACTCTCAGTTTCACTGGAGTTCACACTGTGAGTGCCTTTGTTCTGAATGTTGTGGTTTCTGGTTCTGTGCTTTGTGTCTGTCTGGCGTCATTGTTTTTGTGTCTAACGTCATTCTTTTCTGTGTTCTCGTTTTTGCCCTGTCTTTGGACTTTGATTTTTGTGAATATCACCTCTTTGTTCCTTCGGTATTCTACTGCCGTTGTTTCCGATAGAGATAGTATCAAAAGACCTAGGCTGATATTGCCATATCAGAAAGAGGCTGTTGCATGTATTGCCATATCAAAATGAGGCTGTTTGGGCCATATCAGAATGAGGCTGTTATGGCCATATCGGATTGGGTTTATTGAAAGGGACTGTTTAACGTACAGCCTTTTTACATATGCTAAACAGAATATATCTGTGCTATTTTTTACAAGCGTGCTTATTCATTATCACGATTCATTTCATGTAGTGGCGAGGTATTATGTGATATCCTCAGTTGTGTGTCCGTCCGTCCGTCCGTCTATCCGTCCCCGAACGTTTCCGACTTGTGAACGAAATAATATGAGGTTTTCAAACTTGGTATGTAACTTATGTACCACAAAACTCATGTCAAGTTCGATTTCGGGTTTAGAGGCCTAAGGGGTTCTGGAGTTGTGCCCCTTGAAACTTTGAAATTTTGTGAATTTTTAGGGCGTCCGACTGATTACTTGTGAATGAAATAATTTGTTGCCTTCAAACCTGGTATGTAACTTGTTTACCACAAAACTCGGACCAAGTTCGATTTAGGGTTCAGAGGTCCAAGGGATTCCTGGGTTATCCCCATTGAAACTTTGAAATTTTGCGAATTTTAGGGTTTCCGACTGATAACTTGTAAATCAAAAAATACATTGTGTTCAAAATTGGCATGTAACTTGATTACCACAAGTTCGATTTTTGGTTGAAAGGTCCAAGGGGTTCTAGAGTTATGCCCTTTAAAACTTTGAAATTTTGCAAATTTTAGGGTTTCTTACTGATAATTTGTGAATGATATAGCATACTGTCTTCTAATTTGTTTTGTAAGTTGTTTACCATAAAACAGAGGTCAAGTATAATTTTGGCCTCAGAAGTACACAGAGATCTTAAGTAATGCCTCTTTAAACGTGGCGGGGTATTATGTAATGCACCTTACTATTTTTATTTATTAAAATGATACTTCAAACATCATTGATTGATTTATGGAGTAATTATAAATGCCTCACTTACCACATCTTACAGAGCTTATGTGAAAAGATCCTCGCAATAATGAATGCGTGGAACCCCCAAGGGAACCCCGGGGTATAGAAATAGGACCTAGTATCTCCGGCTTGCGGGGTGGTAAGACCCCTCCTAAACGGGGATGACCCCGAGGGAACCCCGGGATATAGAAATAGGACCCAGTCCGTGGTTGTACGGGCTGAATAAATACACAACCCATCTTTCGGATGGGATGTAAACTCAGGTCCACGTGTTGGAAGAAATGCTACGCTTTCTGCACGTTAAAGAACCCTTGCAGCAAGCTCATTTTTGAGAGGTCCGTACGTGATCGGCCACAAGGCTAAATTCCCCGCCCCTTTCGATTTCACCCTACTTTTCCAGTGGCAGTCAGAATTTCCCGTCCCATGACCCTTTCCATACCCCAAAGTGATTATTTATTAACAAACTAAGTCTTGTTATTGTCTTGATATAGCTGAAATATTGCTCAGTAGACGTTAAACAATATTCAATCAATCAATCAATCAATGCGTGGAACTTATCATTATAGATCACCTACAAAAGTTTTGACGGTCTTCACAATAATGAACAAGCCAAGTAGATTAGTTCAGATGAGATCTATGCATTTGTGTATTTTATCGGTTATTATAATCTTAGTACCAATATGCATTAGAATAATGCTTAGTTGCATGTAATAAGTTATAACTGACATCATGCACCAATATCAGAATTTTAGTCAGGTTGATCTTGAACTTAATCAAATAAACATGTAATCGTAATCCCTACAGAGGAATGATGAAATAGTGAGTATAAGATAGATTATTTTATAACTTCATTCTAAATTGATCAAGAATATTGATAATTCTTTCATAAAAAAACTCTTGTTTTTCCATTGACAGTACCTCACACTCATGCAAAGAATTATGTAGTTAGTATTTCAAAATGATCCCTAACGGAGCAATCTTTTCCACTGTGAAGCCGTTGCTTTAGGTTCGACAGTTATTTGTCCGACAGCGTATTGGTCAGACAGTTTTAAATCCAACAATCCATTTTTCGGACAGCTCATTAGCCTGACAACCCGTTGGTCCGACAGCCCACTAATCCGACAATGATATTATTAGTCCGACAGGCATTGGTCCGACAGTTATTAATCCGAATGACAATGAAAGGTTACGAAGTAAATGCACGGGAGACAAAGTCTCTACGAAATAATGGTAAAACCAAGTTTTTAATGTCGTTTTAATACGAAGCCTTCCTCATACTTAAAAGTCAGTTCAAGACGACCCTTAGCACCAGATGGGAATTTATGTTCATCCTTATTAGTCCCCTACTGTTTGTCCGTCTGTCTTTCTGTTAGTCATGCATCGAGAAATTAATTATCGATGAAAATGCTTTACAGGTACGTTGAAATATTTTAATGAATATGCAACGTATAGACGATTTTTTATCATTTTGAGAGTGAATGGGTTCTATGTTTTATTTTCAAGGTATAATTACGTCTTGTTTCGATAATTATGCTTTTTAAATGCGAGGTTTGTTGTTCTTTTTTTTGCACTTCCTCAATTTCAGAAGCATTTTAGAGTGCATCGAAACCCATTAACTTTCAAATAGAAAAAAAATGTATTCCGTGGTATAAAATTTTACGGTTTTTATCAAAATTCAAACCATTTAAAATACCGAGGCTTCATTCCGTGTATGACACTCGGTAGATATCTTTGGTGCTGGATTTGGCTTCATATTTCGACTACTTTTGGATAATGGCTTTCCATATTATTTGATTTTAATGCTACTGATGAGATGTCCTTGGTACTGGATTTACTTCTTATTTCGACATTTTTGGAAATGAGTACTTCTTTTTCGACTACTTTTGAATTATGGCTTTCCATATTATTTGATTTTAATGCTGCTGATGAGAGGTTACTCCTTGAACCACGTGTACAGCATAACGAAATTTACAATTTTTTATGCAACTTCGGTATTTTTATATTAATTATATTACATGTATTTGAACATGATTATCGACAAGATTAAATTATGGAATCAAAGTAACTGCACAATCTTCTTAAGATATATAGAGCTTGATCATTTTTTTCAAATATTTCAAGTTGTTTCAATTTCTTATTTACATGTCCCAGACGCACATTTATTTGTACATGTACTTGTTTTTCATGTTTTTATATCATTCATAGACGTTTTTTTCACATACTGTTTAGTATATTATATAATAATAGGAGACATCCCGGGTTTGTATAACTTGTCTCATCCTTTCTGTACCATCGGGCAAATAAGGTAAATGAGAACAGACCCGTCAATCGAATAACCCAAGGACAATGGCAACATCGAAAAAAAAACAAAAAAAAACAAAACAAAAAACAAAAAAAAACAGAAAAAAACGTAAATACCACACAGAAAAGAAAAATGAAGACACACACATATATACAAAGATTAACAACACGGCCCAATTAAACCCGGAAGTGAGATTAGGTACACCGGCCGAGTAAGCATCTGCTGCTTCTTATAAGACACCCGCCATATTGAACATGTCAAATCCGGTATTTGGAACAACAACTTAGTTTTTAAATGGACAGAACTGTTTTCATCTTAGAAACCGATATCCCATAGCAGTCCCCAAGATGTGATGTCGACCGTAAAACTTCTGCAGTGTTGACCTCAAGTTATGGGTAACATAACCTTATTTAAGAAAACCAATTTTGAGCAACCAGACTCTATCAAGGAAGTTACTGTATCCAACACAGACCCTTCAGTAAAAACTGAGCTGAAAGATAAAAACTCTATATGCCGGCGCAATTGGAATATTGCTACACAGAAAAGGGAAGTTGACTATTGGGAAACTGAAGTCATCGTGTTTATCATACAGCTCAGGTTGAAGTCTTCCCGTGTCGTTAATTATACGATGAAGGTCAAAGAATAAGGCTAATGTGGAGTGTCTGTGGTATCCTGAATTTCGAGCTCTTTTGGGTAAACCAGACGAAGAAAACTACCAAACAAAAGTTGTTTAGTGAAAAATATCATCTATATAACGGAAGCTAAAGTTTTAAGATTTTGGCTTATTTTTTATCTTAATTTTGAAGAAGCCCTTAGAGTGAAGAAACAGATCGGCTAGAAGGGGTGCACAGTTTGTGCCCATTTGAATTCCAATAGTCTGTTGAAGTACAAGTTCTCTGAACTGGACAGATATATTTATACTAACATAATTATAATCACTTTTTGTGTATATTTTTTCTCTGAATCTGAGTCATTTTAACGAAGTAAGCTTGTTCTCTACCTACCAAAATGTATTTATATCTTTGTTCACCATTCTTATGAATTGAATCTTTCAGTCGAGATTTTAGTCGTTGATGAGGAATGATAGTTTAAAGTGCGGAGGAGTCGAAAGTTTTAATGCTGTTACAGTGTGATAATGATCAAGAAGATGTCAATATCCATATTTGTTTACACTGCTTCTTGAAAAACAAGCATCACACAATTTTCGGTCACGATGGGGTTATAAACTTCACAAATCTTTACATGAAGTCTCCAAGTGAAAACACGGATTTAATACTTTTATTATTGATTATTACATACTTAGTAGAAATAAAAGCTTTTTTGCCTGATCAATATGACCGGAAGTAAACTGTCGGCAAAATACTTGTTTAACAATTCACATCGTCAAACATATTCAGTCTTAAACCCTGACAGATGGCAAATAGACACAAAGTATTCCTCAAATTTTTAGAAAGGATTTAAGAAGTTCTGTAAAACCCTAGATTTGTAAGACACATGGAGTGTCGGATAAATACTGCCGGACCAATGGAATGTCTGACTAATTGCTGTCGGACTCATGAGCTGATGGGTTGTCGGATTGACAACTGTCGGATTAATGGGCTGCCGCAGTTTAAACTGTCTAAAATATGGCCTGTCGGAATAAAAAACTGTCGGAACAATGGGATGACACCGGCTGGACCCATAACTTTCAAAGTTTGTGAAAAAAACGTATGTGAAAATTCACCATCCTGTAGTTACTGTGTTGGATTACTCATACAGATCCCTTCGGATAATGGTGACGCTTTCTGCATCATCGATTTACAAAATCTAGTTGTACCACCTTTTCCACAGAATATAATTGTAGTGGACCCTGGTTGTATATTATCTGCATGATTTTTCATTTTGTAATCTTTTTATTGTTTTATTTTGGTTTTGGTATTGTTCATGTATGCCTTAACCCTAATGTATATGGGTACAAATGTGCATTCTTAAATAGATAAATATATTATCCCTATATCTATGTATAGATGATTCTTGGAAAACGATGTTAACCACGTGAATCTAGTAAGGTTTGTTAAACAACGTATTGTGCTGTCTAGCTATCCTATGAAGCGAATTGTAACGATATTATACGGAAAATCCGGTCAAGTATCGGTTATAGCATTATTTGGACTACTGATTAATTATTCACAATTTTTATTTAACAATAGCTATTTGTGTTGGTATGACATCGTAGGGCACTGGTTGTATGAATAAGTATTATTTACTACAATTTGACAGTTATTTGTAAATAACATGTAAATGAAATTATACGGAAAAGTAATCAGATATTGTAGTGAATGACTGTTGTGGTACCATCACTGCTTTCACAGAACCTGTAATACAATGCCAAGATAAACAGGTCTGACGACATGATATGTATAAGATTTATCACCAGACTGGTTACATCGTCAAACTTCTATGAAGTTCTTGATACTTACAATCCAATACAATTTGTGTTGGAGAAATATGGATACAGCTGATCAATAAAACGTTTCGTCAATTACAAATGTGAAGTTCTTGATATCATTAACAATCCAAACAGATCAGTGAAATAATTTTGAAAAATCAGCTGACAATCTGATGTGTCAGCAGACGTGTGTTTTTGGCACTTAATTTAATATCCAAATATTTACTTTTCTTTAAAAATTCTGAAGACAACATTCTACCCGAAAAAGGGAATCACCTCAGTTCGATCTAACATATATATGTAATAATTAATGACCTCTAATGTGAAGGTTAAATATCCCGCATCAATACATATAAATACATAGTCACAGTCAATATAGAAATTCACCTAAAAAGCTTTAAAATTGAAATTGTTTACGGGAATGTAGATCATGACAAAAAATTAGATTTTCTTGTGCCCAATCATGAAAAGTCAAACGCCTTGGCTGTTCCTTGAAGCTTTACTTCTTTCTTCAATCAAGTTTTTGAATTTGATCTTGATTAAGCTAAAGTATTGCTCTTTGGAAATAAAACTCTAACTAATGTATCAATTAATCTCATTCTGGACTGAGGGTTTGTGATAATTTGATTAAAAGATTATTCTTCACCCTGCAGACCATCAATATACTTGAACAGCCAATAAAACCCTGTATGTAGGAGTACATGTATAAGCACATGGGAACATGGGAATTCTTCAATGTTATTTAAAACAGGTTGAAATAGACTGGCAATAAATTCAATTTGAGTGAAAGTTGTAAATTCACTACTGTGGAAGATTGACAAAAGCAAACAACAACAAAAAGCAAGGATTCTTCTCTAATATTACCTACCATAATCATTGTTCCTTGAACAACTGAAATTACATAAAGCTAACAATGATTCCAAATATGTCCCTTTTCTGGATCCAACTATAATTTTTGTCTCTGGTATGAAAAAACTAAAATCTATGGTAACGCGATGGTTTTGATTTCACAATTACTAACTTTCCTTTTCTTGACGGCGACATTCCTCTAGAGTTTTTCTACTCTTGACGATTTTAATGAACGTAACCTTACTATCACAGCCAAACTTTTACAACAGGGTTACAGATTTCATAAGTTATTGAATGCATTTAAGAAGCTTTCTAATAGATATGAATATTTGATATCTAAATATGGCGTTACTCGTAAACAGCTTATTAGTTAGGGCATTTATAACCCCCGTTTTTACGGAAATGTTGTTAAAAAGTGCCAGAAATTGATTAAAAGCCCAGAAAAGCTGGGACGTAACTTACATTCTTTACGTAATAGGGGATATCGACAAGATATTCTGCTTGCATCCGTTAAATTAGCATTGAGACCTAGTGACCTGAAAATTTTGCACACATACTGGCCTCTCACTGATACTGCCGGTGTCTACTGAAATTTATGATGATTCTTGACCAAACCCTTTTGAAATTTTTAGTTAATTTTTCTTCCGTTGTGCGACAGTGTTCTACCAGCAGTCTAGGCTCCTTGAGCTAGCCATCAGTTTTGCGGCGAGCACCCCTTGGCCCATCTTTCAAAATTACGTATTGTATTTTTCTCTCCTTTCAAGATTGTGGTCATGGAGTTATTATTCTACCTGTATTGGGTTTTATTCGTATGTTTTTATACTAAAGGGAAACGGGACAGATAAAGGGGAGGTTTGGGTACCCATAAACCGGTTAAACCCTTCCGCTTCCTTTCGCTAGTCTCGTTACCAACTCCGGCTGTCCCGAGTTCCTATCGTTGTCTACGTTTGTCATTTGTCTTATTCGTGTTTTTTTTCTGTGAATCTCCCTGGAAGATTAAGGCATGTAATTTTAATTTTCAACCATCGTGGGCGTTTCCTGTTATACAAATTTTTTTTGACATTGACAATATGCTGAAATCAAAATAGGTTTTTGATCACTCTATTAAGCATCAAGAAACCCAGTTTGTCAGTTTGCTGTTGTAGAGAAAATATGACGGATTTGGGAATGGTACTCTCTTTGTTTTTTCGTTTTGAATCCGTTGAACATATCCCATGATAATTTTTTATATGAGTTTTTTTTCGAAGATGGTCTGGCTGAAGTGTTTCAATGGTTTTAGGTTTTGTAAACTGCTTTAGAAATCCCATTTTCGATTGTGTTTATCCTGTATTTGTAGAAAACTTATAATGTTCCAAATTGAGATTTTTTGTTTAGCCGTGGATGACAAATTTCTAATAGATTGGTTTATATATGTACGCAGTCCACAGTGCAGTTTTGATTGTCACTTAGATGAACAACTTAATTTTTCTTTCTTGTTAGAATTATGGTAAACCATCAAATGAATCCTGATCAGGTGGAAGTTCCCGTGTCTCTTGGCAAAAAAGTATTTGGAACAAAACTATTATTGTAATTCTTGAATTATGTGCATGAAGTATGAAGTGATCGTGTGTTGAGGTACATAATTAGCAATTTGTTGTCATCACCTGGTAGGCAAGTTTCAATCTTTCTTTTTGTTCTAAATCGTTCCATTTCTGTTGTTGACGTCTTGATCTACAGAATCGTAAAAGTGAAATGAATCATATAGACATGGCTATATAGTATGAGTTGTTACAATTCCCCTTTGGGTCTTTGTCTCTTTGACATATTCCCCGTTTCCCTTCTTTTTTTCTATGGCTATTCAACCCATATATTTGTTCTTCTTTCGAATGAAACAACTTTTTGTAATGACATTCCTTTGGATTGGAAAACTGTTGTACATGTAGCCGATGCAGCATGGAGAGAAAATTAATTACTGATGACCAATGTAAATATGTATTTTCCTAACAGAAACTGAAGAAAACAACGAAGTTACTGTGAATTTTGTTTCTGCATATGCGCATTTCGACAACTTATGGCATTTCAGTGCAGATAAAATCAAAGCATTTGGAAGTCCATCAACCGAAATACATGTAAAAACTAATAGAACCCATCTGTGGGTTTGTGTAAATAAATTTCTAATGGAATGTCTCCAGTCAATACCAACTTTTTTTTTTTCAAACTTGACCCAAATAAGTATAAGCCACTACATTGAAATGTTTTACTAAACATGATGGTACATCAGTGGATTCATCAAGGGTATCTAGGATATTTGTGAATTTGTACTGTCAAGATATTTGATATGTTGATATTTGAAGCAATTTCGTAGGTTTTAGTTATCTAAATGAGAAGTTGTTTTGCAACTGTTAAAGCTTTACCTTTGCCATACGGGGCAACATCAACAGAAGTACAGTGTGTGGCATAGCCTACAGATCCAGGTTTATTCTTTGAGTTTTAGTTGGAAAATCAAAACTAAATTTAATCTCGAATATTTTTCATAAGTGGCTCCGGAATAGTAGGCAGGTTTTCCTCCATTGGACACACCTATCATATACCTTAACAATGAAAGGATTTGGAATAAATGTGCATGAGACAAAAACGTAATAAATACATGGTAAAAAACAACGGAACAACGCTTTTATTGTTTTTCTCCATCTTGAAGTCTTGAGAAGTCACCATGGGGCCCACAATAATGAGCATTGCGAGTCCAAGACGGCCTTTAGCACAGGTTTGAGCGGAATTCAGTCCTGAATATTGACAACGTCACATCCATGCCTCTTTTTTACCCTTAGACGCAAGGTCGTCAAAAAAAAATGAAATAAGCTTGCAAAGTGTTCTTTCAAATGCTGTCATTCGTTGCCCGACACAAAAAAAAACTTTCATGGGACAATCACGATTTTTGTCGCATCTATGTCGACTTTGAAAGTCAGCAGAGACATCACAAAAAATGTAACGAAACGGTTTACACCGTCAGATTAAAACATTTCTGAGCTAGCTGTGAGGAAACTTTTTGTGCAGAAATGGCCAAACAAAAGTACTGCAGATCTGCTAGTGCTTTAGGAACAATCTGAGATAACGCCGTCGTGACTATCCAATGAAAAAACTCCAGTCCAGAAGCTATTCACTGTAATCGGATTTATTAAGAAAATTGCATGATTGCATGAGGGTGTTTTTGTTTTTGTTTTCCTTATTTTTTGTTTTGTTTTTTTACAGGATGAGAACAATCTTTCATTTACTACTTCATTGTATTCAATGCAACTTACTCCAGTCCAGATACTAAGATTTTAATTTAAAGAAACAATCAATGTCAAGACATGTATAACACATATCACGGCTGTCATTCGGTTACGCCGATAAAAATGACCGTGAGTGATAAGAAACGGCGTTTCTTTTTTTTTTTTTTTTTTTTAAATCCTGATTTATTTATTTATTGAAAAACGAGAGAAAGGAAAGTGTCTGTCAAAATGGTTATTATCGGACAATCGTTTAAAGGGTACAACATGTTGCTCAGAATTACAAAAGGCAAGGTTGAACCCTACTGACTTTTTGAAGATTCATAACTCATTTTCGCTCATTTTGGAAAAATGCCTTGTGTTATAGTTTCTGTTACAACGTATATTGTTTATATAATGCTTAATAATGATGGGCTTGTTCTTTTACTAGGCAAATGCTAAATACACAAAATACGATTTTGTGCATTTTCATTCCAAAATGATCGTGAGGTGTGTGGTGACGAAATTAATGATCGTGAAGGATGCTGCTAAGGAATTAATTTCCGAAATGGCCATACAGCTCATTAAAATTATTGCAATTGATGTCAACATATTTGTTATGGTCTCATGTTTATTTACCCCATATCCTTTCTTTAAATATTTGATACAGGAGTTTGTCTTTAAATGCAGCGTGGAGTTGGTAAAACAATTTCCCGTGTCACAGATGTATGCTCTTTATTTTTCTTAGATATGGTGTACTTGTACATGAGATTATATCTCATGTGTACACTTTGTTCAATTAATATTATCTAAATTTATGTTCATTCTAAAATCTAAGGTTTAACTCCCTCCACCGTAGTTTTGTTCTTAGCTATATTTGATATAACTGATTATCCGGATATCGTTTGGTTTATGCATTTTAAACATTTTTTTTTAAATTATGGATTTCCTATGTTTGGGTTTTTGTGCTGCTAATGATGAATTAATCTCCGAAATGGCCATACAGCTCATTAAAATTATTGCAGTTGATGTCAACATATGTGTTATGGGCTCATGTTCATTTACTCCATATCCTTTTGTTAAATAACCAATTGTAAGATTTTTTTTCGTTCATATATTCAGCAATATTTCAATGATACTTAAAAAATTACATTTTGCAATTATAAGATGCTTATTTTAAAAAAAATGCAGTAGCGCTTATTATTGTATTATTCTTCTTACCAAGGGGGGAATGTGAATATATGCATTCACTGTTCAATCTAATTGTCGAATTCCTTAATTTATGTCGTTTTCGTCCATGGTCTCAAAAAATTCAAACTTAAAGTTTCCAATTAATTCAAATGACATGCTATTGGCATAGAGTAAAAGCAAAGTTCTAAAGGGGCCCACAAAACATACTTTTAACCGAGAGGAAACGTTTATCAGCATCTCGTTGAAATTTGATCTGTGAGCATGATTCAAGTATGCTTTATATACATTTTGGTGTATTTGTGCATGAGAGAATTTCTCATATGGATGCACTTTCATATTTTAAAAATCTTTACTTTTTTGTAATATCAACTTGTTATTATGACCACCTGTTTATTATGACCATTCTCACGATTTCACTACGCCAAGTTTTCTTACTTTTGACTCGATGAGTGCCATGTGGTTGTTTAGGTGTCGTGATCCTCGGCTTTAATCAATCTTTTTGTCGGACAACAGATGATGGCGATTGTAAGAACACCTTACAAGTTAATTTTATGTTTGTTGACGATCCCGAATTCATGGATAATGATAAGGATGGATATAGCGTTGTTCGATAATGAATTCTGCTCAAACTGGTGGTAGGGGCCGTCTTGAACTTACTACTCATTGTTGAAGGCCTCATGGTTACATCAAGATAGAGAACAACAATAAAAGCGTTGTTCTTTTGCTTTGTTTTACCATGTATTTGTAGAGACTGTCTAATGTGCATTTACTCAATATCCATTCATTGCTTATTTGAAGTCGAAATTTTATTTTTCTCTGGAGGCATACTAACCTTAAAATCTAAATAGCAGATGAGTTACTAGGCTTAGACACTGAACGAAGGGTGAGTTTGGGTGTTAGAAGCAGTTTAGTGTAAATGAAATAAGATTTTACATTCAAATAGGAACATCACAATTTTTTTTTCTAGAAAATGGCCATGAAAATAATAAACACAATCACGTGTACACAAAAATTACCCAGTGTCATCCCTATTTTAAGTCAAACTTTAACGGTATGGTAGGTAATTCTTGATAAACTCTACATTTCTGCATATAATGTAGATTTTAGTCTTTATTTTTCTCTTGTTGTTTTAAAAATTGTTGTCTTTATACTGATTTTCCTATATATTTTGTCTAATTTGTTGGAATGGCGGTTTGGTTGCTCACTTACTTCATATAGAAGGTACGTTTTTGTTGCTTTGAGCATTCTATGCAGATCTTTTCATATATAAACCAAACAGCAGTTCTCCTCTATGTTCTATTTAAACAATTAGCATCATTTGAGAGACCGAATTCATATCATATTTAAAAGCACAAAGTACAAATGCAAAGACCCACCTAAAGACAAATTTTCCGTGGCTTTCAAGTATCCACATGTTATCGGGCCAGTATTGGGCTTGAAAATTCCATGGTGATCAGGTACTATCAACATGTCAATATGGTGAGGCATTGGTTGAGATACATAAATAGAAAGCTAAAGAACCGTCTAAGAATAATTTTAATAACTTACTGTAAATTTCTTATCTTATAATCGAAATTCTCGGGGGAACCGTAACCATCCACCATGATATTGGCATCCACATTGGGGTTAAAGAAACAAGTGCCCTGATTTCGGAAATAATTCTTCGTCCGCAGAGAAGTGTTAAATGTCATGTATATGATAAATTGGAAGTATTTTGGCTATAGACATGTTGCTTTGCAGTCGGCAATAATTAATGTGGAGATAAAAACGAATATGTAAGTTACCATGGTGACATAAAATATAAAGTCAAAGGGTTCTTACTATCCGGGAGCACCATATCATACTAGCTTGCCGCTTTTACAGTTCGTTCGTCCGTGTTTTTGGTTTTATTTCTTTTTGAGTATAGTTCTTCTTGCTTGCCTAGTTTGTTACACTTAGTTTTCCATATATATTAAGACTTAACTAATTTTTATATATTTGTAATGTGATATTTCTGTAAAATTCATTTTCATTCGTTAAAAC
>MJUU01022592.1:91786-130605 GCA_002080025.1 Modiolus philippinarum
ATGTTAAATTACACATGCTTGAAACTTTACAAATGGTGTTAACGAAAACATCACGAATTGGCGATCGGAAAGAAGGGGCTAAAACTTCCATACCAAGCAAATCCGATTTGATATTGTTATGCAGAGGTGTTTACAACTATGGATTTTCGTATTTTCTACGGATTTTCAAGTAAAATATGCACTACAGATTCACATTGCAAATAATTTATTCTTAAAATAGGAAATGAAATATACGTTTTTCCGAAATTGGACAATTTCTGTTAAAGAAAAGCTTCCGATAGATAAAAACTATTCTTTAAAGCATGCAATTGATAAAGATCTCAGTCGAATCAATGCTGCATTGCGCTTCCCAAGGTTGTGCATATTGGAACGCCCTGTCTATACAGGGTAATCAGGTCATATAATGGAAAGTCTGAACACAAGCGATTGTAGACAAACTGTATGTGGAAATGTCAGTTCTGTGAAGATAGACACTGAGTATAGACACCCCTTCTATGTTTCTCGTGCAAGAACATACCTACTGGGGGTCGCATAGAAGGTTTCATTTCCTGCCCCAGCCCATTTCTCCCATGTTCCAATGGCAATCAATAATCTGGTCTAGTTGCCGATTCCTTCTTTAATTTTTTCCCTTTAATTTACTTATACTTAATTTGAAACAACGGCAATAGAATACCGAAGGAACAAAGGAGTGAAATTTACAAAAATCGAAGTCCAAAGACACGGCCAAAACGAGAACACAGAAAACAATGACGCTAGACATAAAAAACAATGACTTGATTAATTTAAACCCCTTCATTATTTCCCGTTGAAGACTCGCTTTGGGTTGCATCGCAAACTAAATTTCCTGCCCACAGTTCTACACAGTTCTCCTATTTTTCCAGTGGGGTAGACTTCATCACACGGACAGCCTGACCGCGAAACATTGTAGACAACTGTGAGGAGAAACACCACGCCACATGCAGTACAAAGACCCCTTTTTTATTTCCCGAATAAGAACAGATTCATTAGGGTCGTATGGCTGGCTAAATTTCCTGCCCCTACCCATTTTTACAATTTTTCAGTGAACTCCCGATTTTTCAGTGAAAGTAAGCACTTGTTGCTTCAGTTGTCCTTCTTTTTTATCTGTCTTCTTTTACTGATGCCTTTTTGAATTGATTAACTTGTTCTCGTCCTGATGTAGCTAAAATATTGCTCACCTGTTGTAAAACTTGAACCAATCAGTCAATCTATCAAAACAATTAATTGGAAAAAAAGCGGATAAAATTGGTGAAATGATATGACAAAATGTGTTTATGTCATATAAATATAAAGAAAAATGTGATCAGAAAGGCAGTATTTTCATTTCTTAGTCAAACGTACAAAAAATATTCACTCCAAAAAAGTTTAGTTTCTCTCTTCGTTTTATATTCGTGAAAAATTCTCGTAATACGGATGATAACGGAAACATTACTGTCGGAATAATGATATCAATTAAGAGGGGTAAGCAGGTCTTTCCACGGATTATTGAAGGAAAATATGTCATTTGATTCCACAATCGCCGATATTAAATGTTTCCGACTTCAAACAGTAGTTTACCAGGAATGAGGTGGGTTACCTGGAGGAATGTTCCCGAATAGAACTGTGCATGGTTGATGAGAGATTCGTAGGCATGCAATATAAAAAAAAAACACCTCTGGCTTCGAATTCCAAAAGGGATTACTTAGAAAATTATCAAAAACAAAACAATTTTCTGAGGGTGTAACAGAATTCGTATATGGTCATTAATTTGCCATGCCTTGGAGAGAATTATTTAATTATTATTTACAATACATTATTTTGAAATGTCCCAGTTTTCCTTTGAATAAAAGTTCTGTTTCAGTTTAATCTATTAATTATATCAATATTTTTAGTGGATTTTTGAAGCACAATTTTATAAATGTATAAGAAAAAAATTGGTAATGGTGTCCCAGTAAAGAGTGAAGTGTTCATTTGTTTTAGATACACGTGGTAAAATCAAATGTTTTCAATAATACAAAAAGTAAGAAAAATTGAAACATCTTAAACAGGAAAAAAGACTTGAGCTACAACTCAGAGTCTTCTCGAATTTGGCAACACTACCACAATGATTCATCATGGTTTGTCTCTTTCTATACGGTTAAAACCTGTGATTTCAAGGATTGATTGATTGATTAGTAAGTGTTGAACGTCCAATGAGCAATATCTCAGCTATAACAGGACGAGAACAAGTTAGTCATGTCAAAACAATTGCTAGTAAGAGAAGAAAGAAATAAAGATGGAAGCGACAAGCAGGGGCAAGGAGTTTTGATGGCCAGTGGAAAAGAGGAGAATGGGTAAGGGCAGGAAATTTAGGCTTCTATACGAGACCCAGTGATTCTGCTCTCCTTAGAAAAAAACATAGAATGTGTCTTTATATTGCATGGAGCGTGTCGTTTCTCCACACAGTTCGGCTACAATGGTTCGCGGCCAGTCTTTCCGTATAATGACCTGACAATCCCACATATATAGGGCATAGCCCTAGCTGGGGACGCGCCCGGCAGTTCTGTTGCCTGAGCCCCTGAAAAGCGACTCTGGAACCGGGTGATGTCAAGGAACATGATTTTTAAATACATGTATAATGTTTATTCAATACCCTAAAATGTCCTAATTGATAACCAAATGTGCAAGATACTTCACATCTCTATCATGCAGTCTCGCATAACGATATTATATAGAATTCAGCTAACACTGAGAACATCAGCGGAAGAGTCCATATTAATCCTAAATGGTGTAAAAAGTAAACAAAATCTGACCTTGAAAAAGGTTAAAAAAAACCCTTGAAATGACTTGGAAAAGTTCTTGAATTTCATCAGAAAAAAATGTGGGAATAAATATGTTTCGCCGCTTCGAAAACAAAGAGGTCGTTATTTAAAAATAACTTGTCTTCTGTCTTAAAATTCTCATTATAGTATCACATTGCATGCGATTATTTCGAAGCTGATTTTGGAATGTCGCAATAAACAGAGAGGTCAGCGTGGATGATAAATATTCCGTATTTTTGTGGTGTACGAAGTACTGGAAAATTTGGTGCATTGCCGTTCATATCTTTCGATTCGAGTCTCAAATCCGGAATTCTGGAAATCGGTTTGAATCTGGTCGAAATTTGTAATCGGCATCAACAAACAAATTGGCGTCATCAAGACGTTCAGTTGCAGGATCAAGCTTTATAGATAACTAATAAACAATGAAAGTATACTAGGTAAATGAGATAAAGTCTCTTCAAATAAATGGTAAATCAATCATTGAATTGTTGCTCTTCATCTTCAAATCACCAAGTCGCCACAGGCTTTCAATATCTCAAAGTAAGTTCAAGATGGTTCCAAGCACCGGTTGAGCAAAATATATTACTAGACGTTGAACAAAGCTACATCCATGTTTACATCGAAAGGATATGGGGAAAATATACATGAGACAAAGTCCCTACATTATATATGGTAAGACCAAGCAGTGGATGGGCGCTTTTATGTTGTTCTTATGTTTGTTTCATTCATGGACTCGGAGTCGACAACAAACATTAAATAAACTGGAAAAATGTTCTTATGCCAGACAAAATAGACTAAAGGAAGTCAACCACAACATATAAACAACCACCGGACACTCATAGAAACCATTTCAAGAAAACTTTGCAAAATGAAACAGTGAGATGTGAACATCCCAAACAGGTGGGACAGAATATCATTTGGAAATAACACAAAAATAATATACCAAATTTATGATAGGTGTATCCATATTAGAAATTCACTCAAGGACAAGTACTCCATAAATTAAATGTAAAGAGAGCATACATCATACTAAGTTCGATCACCACATCCAACTATATTATCGTTGTAATGAATTAAAACTAGATGTATGGTTTGTTAGTGAAGCACAGATGACACCACAATAGTTCGAAACTATAGTTTGAAAATTATAGTTTGATAGCATTTCAGTGTGTAATTCAGAGATATTGATTGAGTGTCTGGTCGGTCTGTTTCCTCATACTCCGTCTTGGTAGATGCTCTTTAAGCACTTCAAGTATTCATAAACAATAAAAAACAGGCAATAAGAAGATGGATTTCACCCTCCCAAACCCAAACGGACATTTCATAGCCATCTAATAAAAATTAGCTTTGCTAACATCTATATAAATGAAAACTTGCTAATGTACTCTACTCATAAAAATGATAAAATCATGGACAGATTTGACAATTGAATGATTTATACTCCGTACAAGACCAAAGACTAAATGCATTAGCAAATTCGAACGAAGTATCAGTTCTTATGCAAGATTCCATGATACTTTTCGACTATGTTTGGTTTGTCAGGCGTACGAAGGGGACTAATTCAAAAACCATTAAGTAACAAAACGTAAAATACATGCAAGGGCTCAAATGCTACTTTATTAAATGTGAATATAACAAAGTTTTCCGGGAAAGAATACTTGTACGCTGCCGGTGCTCTGCCAGTGATCACTGATAATACACTCTTGATTAAAAAAACAACATTTAATAACAGAATGATTTCAGAATCAAACGAGCATTCTTAAAGCAAACAGAAAGCCAATCTTTAAAAACAAAATACGGGAACCACTCAAAAATATGTAGGCTGATATACCAAAGCTCAATCAAAAACTTTTAAAAAGGGTGCAGAAACCTGCTATTTTCATTAGGGGGGTAAAGGTCCATAATATCGTCAAAAACCAGTAGACCAGCACGTGACCAGAATATAGTAGTAGATCCGGGTAACCAATATTAGATCAGTATTTGCAAGCATTTAAACCCCAAAAAGGTTTAATAGACTGACGGACGTACAAACCTTTATCCCTCTTTAGCAATGTCGGTCAGGGAGTGTTTTGGTGTAAGTGGTCATTCCGTAAATGTATGTATAAATATACCATACATTAGCTGTAATCTAAAAAAATAACAGTGAATGAAGGGAAAACAAACTATAATTTTCTATGAAAATTTCATAAAATTGTGTAAAAATAGTAAATAAAGTTTTATCTAGTTTCCAGTAGTTCGGCTTTAAATAACTTGGCATTTTTATTGTCATCTGGATTATTGCCAATGTAAAGCTGACCTTGTTTGTTCATTGCCAGACAATATGGATTGGGTACATTTATACTTTTACTATCGATTAAACTGACCATAAACCCGATATTATTGAGCACATGTAAGGTATTATTCTTGAAATCTGCGACGACAAGTCTATCTGCTGGAGTCGATACGACACTCGAAGGTGTAAATAAATTGTCCTCGTTATTGACATGTGGGTGTCCAGTGTACATATTCTTGACGCCTCTTCCTGTTCCTAAAAATATTATCTGTCCTATTCCTTCTTCATCATCAAGCCAATCTATAACAACAATGGTATTGTCTTTCGTACTCGTAATTCCGGCAGTAAATGTAAAAATGGGCTGATTGTTTTCATCCTTCTCATACGTTTCCTTTTGTTTTCCTTTAGCATCCATTACTAACACGACATCAAATTTCTTTGAAACATTCTCCGCCCCTATGATGACATCGTTTTCCCTAGTAACATGTAATGCCTTTGGCTTAAGTGGCGATAGTTTGAACTGAGAATCCACAAATGTCTGTGTTTTGTCACTATACACCTTCAACACTGAGTCTGAGAATGATGACAATAGAAATGTGTTAGGCTGCATAGCTGTCATACTAGAAAGTTCTCTCTTAAAATCTCCGGCTATGTTCAAGTCATTTCCGTTAATATTGACTCGCTGTAAAAGCTCAAAATTAATGTCATAGATCCAGACGGAGTTATTACAATCAACTGCGAGTCGAAATATTGTAAACACACTCGTGTGGTATTGCTTGATTCCTTTTAATTCCACGACGGGTCTATTTCCTGTTTTATTGTTTGCTTCAATTTTTCTTTCATCCCAGACATCAATAATTAAATGATTTTTAGCGTTCTTATACTTCAAATGCTCCTTTCCAGCACACTTTGAACACATTTGAAATTTACAATCAACGCATTTCCATTTCACATAGGTTTCTTCTTCACATATTCTACAAACAGCATGTATTTGAGCTATTTTGACTGTTGATGATGATGAACATCCCATTTTGCTTAATAGGCATTTAATTCGGACCGCAAAGTACAGTATAAGAAGAAATAAATAGCAGTATACCAATATTCATCCCTTCAGCTAGTTAATTTGTTATATGAATTTGGATTTCAGTTCAAATTCTTAATACTTAAGTTATTTAAATAATTATACTGAACAATAATTTTGGGTATATAAGAGGATTAATGGACACAGAATGTGACACGTGCTTAAAAAATAGAACAGTTTTAATATCTTTAATTGTTTATATGACCCATATATACAAGCAAAACAAAAAGAATGCAACAATTCAGAAAATATATTCTGTAAACTTTATACGAAACTTCTACGTCCATACCATACAACTATTTAAGTTCATACGTTAAGAATTAAAATATTTGTTGTAGGAACAAGCAACATTATTAACTAGCTGTACACAAATATAAATGAAATAGTGTGTTGAATACACAAATGAATCCAGGAAATAAACAGACATTCTTCAAGGAAGGAAAAAAATTTTAAATTTGCGAATAATAGTACTGAACACACGACGTAAGATCGCTTAAAGATTTTTAAAACTTTCTTGCAAATACCAATTATAACATTTAAAAAGGTATATTGTCGTAAATATGAGGATGTATCCCGGGGGATGTAATTTCATTATAGCAATTTGGATCGGGTGAGTTAAAAGTGACCTATGTGATGTTTCTGAAAATTTGGAAAGACATTTCGAATTGAAATACTAGTTAGTATCAGTCTTTATGGTTCTTTATTTGATGTTTAATTGGAAACATAAAATGCTTTGTTTTCCGGGAAAACATAAGGAACCTGGTTTGTGTGGCTCCGATTTAGGCTCTGAACAGAAATTCCTATTGATTAATTGTAAATTTCCTTCACCACGCATACCTATACATGTTAACATTACAAATTGTTGCATTTTACAAAAATACTTTGAACATAAAAAACAGGAATTCGATATCATTACATTTCAACTCGGATGCAGTGGCCGATGCCACTACTGGTGGACAAGAGATCCCCGAGGGTATTGAGGGTATTCACAAGCCCAATAGACAGACTTGTCCAACATGAAAATTTTACCGTCGTGTTATAGAAATTTCACTGTTTTTCCACTCAAAATATTGAGGCATCATACCGTGTATTGCACTCGGTAGATGTCCTTGGTACTGGATTTGGCTAGTTAATATTTCGATATTTTTGGAAATGAGTACTTCTTTTTGGACTTCTTTTGGATTATGGCTTTCAGTATTTTTACATGAGGTCTCCGAGGGTATTTACAAGCCCAAATAGTCAGACTTGTCTGACATGAAATTTGTACCTTGAGTGTTATAGAAATTTTAGCGTTTTTTTTTGTTTTTTTTTTCAAACTTCTAACCACTTAAAAATACTAAGTCTTCATTCCGTGTAATGCATTCGATAGATGTCATTGGTACTGGATTTGCCTTCCTATTTCGATATTTTTGGAAATGAGTACTTCCTTTAGAACTACTTTTGGATTAATGCTTTCCATATTTGATTTTAATGCTGCTGATGAGAGGTCACTCCTTGAAACACGTGTACAGCATAACGAAATTTACTGTTTTGATGCAACTTCGGTAATTTTTGTATTTTGTTCTTTGCATGGAGAATATTCATTCGACTATGCCCACATCATATAACAAAATACCGAAGTGACAATGAAAGCTACTTTAAACAATATAATCAGTGAAGCTTCGCATCTTCTATATGAATAAACTGTCTATGAATCCAGTCAACCTGGAAACTTGCCCTTCTCCGCCGGATTAAACTGACGAAATTCAGCAGGCCATATATATTTTTTAAAATGTGTAATCTTTAGTAAAAGAACATCTTCGATGTATGTAAAATTGATATGCAAAATCAAAACGTCCAAGAGAAAAAAGGAGCATTTGCATTTGCAAGTAATGTACTTTTTTGTTAAAAAGCCAGAAAATATAATAGGAATTAGAAATATTGATTAAAAATAAAACATTTGCACACTTGATACATTCATAGATGATCTGCAAAATATAAACTTTTTAGCGAAAAACTTCAGGGGAGCATTATCGACAGACCGTGTACCTCTTTGACTTATCCAACTTTTAATCAGAGAAGGCACAGAAATGATGTCCCTAAAATGCGTACATCTTAAATATAACTAAATACCGAAGTTACTGTGAATTTAATTTCTGCATATGCGCATTTCGACAACTTATGTCTCTTCAGTGCAGATAAAATCTAAACGTTTGGAAGACCATAACTCAAAGATATGTAAAAACTGATCGAGAACAAATAACCAAAATGATCTAAAATGTAAAGCCAAAATCAGCAAAGGACAGAGCTTTGCATGAGGGAGATACTCCTTAAATCTCAACAAAATTTACAAAAATTTAGATATTGTAAGGTTCCAAATAGAATCGGCTTTCGGGTCAGCACCGAAGTACTGACTACTGGGCTGGTGAATGCCCTCGGGGACTAACAGTCAACCAGCAGTGGCATCGACCCAGTGGTAACAAATAACTTAATACCGAAGTTACTGTGAATTTAATTTCTGCATATGCGCATTTCGACAACTTATGTCTCTTCAGTGCAGATAAAAGCTAAACGTTTGGAAGACTATAACTCAAAGATATGTAAAAACTGATCAAATAACCAATATGATCTAAAATGTAAAGCCAAAATCAGCTAAGGACAGAGCTTTGCATATGAATAAATACAATGCAAAATAACCAAGGAGACCCAGGTGAACAGTATCACGTAACTGGTTTTCAGTTACCAGAATCAAACGGAAATTGTAACCGACGACATTTATTTCGACCAGTAGTTGCTATTGCTGAGCAGTTATATACAAGATTTCAAATATGGTTCAATGTTATACTTAAGACCCTGCTTGAAGCCATTTGAATGACGTGTGGGAATTTTATGCGTATTCAGTGAACTACTCATCGACTACCGTGACAAATTTTGTTACGACAAAACATCATCAATCTTGTTTGATGACCGTAGTAACAATTACATTTGTAGGTTAGTTTCAGGGGAGAAAGGGTTAAAATGTATTTTCAGTATTTTTAGAAGTTTTGGTAAAACAGATTTTTTTATAAAACACAAGGTAAAATTGTCATATGAAAAAGAAAGGAAATGGGGTAAATGTCAAGGAGACAACATCCCATATCCAGGTTAAAACGACCCAAAACAAATAGGATCAAATAACTAAATACCGAAAAGAATCGGCTTTCGGGTCAGCAAAGAAGTACTGACTACTGGGCTGGTGAATACCATCGGGGACTAACAGTCCACCAGCAGTGGTAACAAATAACTAAGTACCGAAATTATTGAAAATTTAATTTCTACATTCGACAACTTATGTCTCTTTTGTGCAGATTAAATCTAAACGTTTGGAAGACCATAAACTCAAAGATGTTTAAATACTGATAGAGAACAAATAACCAAATATCAAATATTTAAATATGGTCCCTTCTTGGATATGGTTCGCACATACAACTCCTTTTCATTTCTAAAGAACTATTGTGACCAAGTTTTGTTCTGACTAGCAAAATAGTGTCAGAGGGGTAGATCTTCGGGTCCAATGAAAAACTATTGTCCATGCGGCAAGTCATCTATAATCTGGCACTGATCTCCGGGCACAATTTTAAAAGTCTACTTAATATTGTAATTATTGTCCCTTGTCTATGACCTTAACGGGTCATAGACAACAATAGAATTGTTAGAAAATTCAAAAGGACCATCATTGTTTAGATTAGTTAACAATAGCAAGTCTCCAAAAAATTTTTACAATATATGTTGGTCTGTTAGTATTGCTCTTGAACAACTTTATAACATCTATAGGTAAATGAAATTGCTAAATTGGTTATACAATAGGAACAAGTAGACCGTTTAGGTCATAGACAAGGGACAATAAGAAGGATTCCTAACAATCGGCCAAGTAAATTCAGTAGGGTGTAATATCAGATCTATGGTTCCGGTTGAAGGCAATCCTGGATTTGGTACACATCCGCAAAAGTCTATGTTATTACTTGATTTTTCAAATACTTTTGTAATCAAGTAGCATTTAGAGGTTCCAAAGGAGACCACTAAATGTATTTCCCATACTGTCCAAAGTTCATCTACGATCCAGGCTTGAGGCAATCATGGATTTTGAACGGACTTAACATCTTTTTGTTGATTTTGCAAGGAGTTTTGTGACCGAAATACAAATGTTCCAAGTTGCATAATAAACAGTATTTTTTTATGCTTTACACGTGTTTCAAGGAGTATCCTGTCATCAGAAGCATTTAAATCAAATAATATGAAAAGCCGTAACCAGAAAAGTAGTAAAAAAGAAGTACTGATTACCAAAAATATCAAAACACCTAACACCAAGGACATCCATCGAGTGCAATATACGGAATGGAGCCTCAGTATTTTTAGAAGTTTTGGTAAAACAGATTTCTTTTATAAAACACAAAGTAAAATTGTCATATGAAAAAGAAAGGAAATGGGGTAAATGTCAAGGAGACAACATCCCATATCCAGGTTAAAACGACCCAAAACAAAGCATCTAGGGATCACCGTACGGTCTTCAACACAGTAAGGAACCTCACACCATATAGCAAGCCCTAAATGGCCAAAAAAGGAAAAAAAGTGAATAAATCAATGGAAACAAAACACATCCAATAACCCAAATATCAATATGTCTGCCAAGTCTGACTACCGAGCTGATGGACAGCAGCAGTGCCATCCACCCAGTTGTTTCAAAATAGAAAAATACCGACGCAAGTTACAGAAATAGTGAGAAAGAAGTGCCCATTAATAAAATATCGAAATAGGAGGCCAAATCCATTACCAACCTATATCCACCGAGTACAATATACGGATTGAAGATTCAGTATTTTCGAGGGGTAATAATTTTCTATAAGGCAAAGGTAAAATTTTCATGTCAAACAAGTCTGACTACTGAGCTTGTGAATACCCTTAGGGACTTCTGGTCCATCAAGATAGATTATGAATGACCATGTAATTTTAGAGAAGATCTTTGGACGTTTTCCTATAGAGTCCGATAATAGGCACCACTGGCGGCGATCTCGGATTGGGTGCAAACATTTCCGTCGGATTTAGTTCTTGGCATATTGAAAATTTCCAGCAATACATATTTTACCTGTATCATAAACAGTTATGAAATCTAAGTAAAACAAACATACAATTTACGAAAATTCTATAAAGAGAGGACAGGCATTTATACAGACAGACAATTTTATAAATTCGAAAAAAAAACAAAAAAAACACTAACTTCAATGTGGTTATTGGGTACATCATTTTTACTTATTAAAAAGTGATACTTTTCTAGTGATTTTCAAAAAAATTGCAGTTTACTCCCTTGTTCGATTTTTAGCATCGGCAGTCATGTCATTTCATCCCCTGCCTCCCGATCAAAACTGTAAAACTAAATATACTGCCAACGATACAGGCCAAGTATGATTCATAAAGAACAGGCAATTTGAGAAGAAAAATTTTTAAATAGTGACGGATGGTCGACGGACGACAGACGCGGCAATGGACGGCAAGTGCTTGGAAAAGCTCACTTGGTCGTTGAGGCCAAGTAAAAACTTTATAGCATAAAAAGCTTACGTAGTTATAAGTACAATCCTCTATCCTGAATGCATACGTACAAACAAATGGAAATCATGGACGGACAGACGAACTTCATTGTATGTTGAATCTATAAACTCACATTATAAAATCTTATGTTTCAAACAGATGCAATTTCACAAATCCGACTCTTCTTGACTATTATTTCCTTCATAAACCAAGATGGACAAAAATAGAAAATATGTTATTCCCATTTGAGCATGTGCGAAGTATGATATATTTGAGTATAATACTGGTTGACGATTTATAACAGTCATGTTAGAATGACAATTTTCAAACTAATTCTCCTAGGTATCGTGAGCTGAATTGCAATTAAATGTCCTCAATCTTATACCAATTGTATTAGTGTTTTCCAACCTACTGGATTGGTAACACAATACATAAAAGGATATATGATTGCTGAACCAATTTTAAGTTAGAAATCTCAGTTGCTGCTAAGAAAGGTAAAATTGGATATTCAAATTGAAAAGGTAGTTTCATTCGCTATTGCAATGCCTGTAAATTGTACAGCAATTTTGTCAACAGAGCGAAATTACTGTCTAAAAAACTTATACATAAAAGGTATGTACAGTCACTGTTGCAATTGACACTCAGAAGTTTTACGGTCGTCACCACGATTTGACAGACCATTACTATGTTTCTATTTCACAAATGAGTACAGATATCTTTGGGTAGATCCAGAGTTTGTTACCGGACTGACTAACACCGACTATGACAAAACCGGACTTTTCACTGGCATTGTAACGATTACCACGAGTAAAGCAGGTCATGCTTGCCCTTCCGGAGCACCTGATGATACCTCAGTTTTATAGGGGTTCAAACTGCTAGTGCTTTACTTTTGATGCGTTCTTGTTCATTTTTGTTTATGTCATACTGTCTCAATTCATGTTGTCTGTGAATTGCCGTGATTTTGGATTTATGATTTTAATATTCCCCCCTTTCCTCGTTCTTGCTTTGGTATTCGTTTGTCGATGTATTGCAAAAGACGCTGTATCATTTGAATTGATATGAATATAAGCATATTACATTAAATTTGGTACCTTTTGATATTTTCATCTGAATTATGGAAAAAAATGTGAGCAACGTTACAAAAAATGTATTTTAATGATGGGAGATAAATTTTTTTTAATTTAGTATCGTACATGGACAATTCATTAGCTCCCATTGAAAATTTTCTATTTTTGTGTTTTGTACCAAAATACTGATAAATATAAATCATCGTTAATATCACAAAAAACTCAATACATGACCAAAAAACGACTGTTTTTCCAATTAAACATTTCAAATTAAACATTCTATTGTTTTATAATTTTCTTGGAATAATCAAGAACATGGATTACACAATGAACAAATCAAGGATTATGGAGTAAATGTACATATGACAAAATCCCTATAAAAATGTACGATTAAGCAAATGCAACAACGCTGTAATTGTTGTTTCTTCATCTTGAATGTATTATTTTAAAATAGCTTACACTATCACAAATTTATTACCTTGTACTTCCTGGGTTAAGTATCAATTGTTTGAACAATTTTATAGTTGAGTCGTCAAACTGTAAGCTTACAGATTGCTTCAGCAATTATTTACTTAAAACCTTTTTGTTGTTATTACATGTACCAATTTGGAAGATTGGTGACCACTATTGGCACTAAAATAAGTATTAGATAACAGTTTAAGGATTATAGATTTTTGTCATTAGACATAAAACACTTCAGTTCAAACTATTAAATTTGATTATAAGTGCATTGCTCATATGTTACATCATTATTAGGTAATAACCATAATATGGAAAGCTGTAAATGCCTTTTTACTCGATATTATTTATGTACATATTTGTTTCTGCACATACTTTTCATTCTTATATGCGGGTATTATTCCTGCAAAATTTTTAGGGATTTGGCATTCATTTTTATCGGTATACCGATTGAATTGTTTCTTTTAAGGTTAATGTGGTTCGAGGGTATAAGCAAAAATCCATCAAAATATGTCAATAGTTTGCAGAATTAAACTCCAAAATTGGACTTCCAAAAATAAAAAAAATTGGGTTCACGGACCTTATTATTTAATTATTGCACAAAATCAAAATTCCGTAGTGATTCCTTTTTAAAATATTTTTTTTAAATTACCTCACTTGTAAAAAATTTTCAGTTCAAAAAATTTTACAGTTTGAACACTATTTTTTTGTCTAAACTGATTGCTAGACTAAGAAAAATGGGCCCATTTTTTGTATTTTAAGCCAAATATTTTAAAGATATGTCAAAATTTTGAAATGTTTGTAAATTTCTTTAAAAAAAATACCTATCAAAGCATGAAACATGAAATCAAAATGGCGGAATACTACCGAAGCAGCTTAAAAAATGAAATACGCTACAACACAGTTTATATTCCCCATATGTTCTTGATGTCTTAAACACAAATCTTAAAAGTCCGAATCATTTCAAATCAAATCAGCTTCTGTATGCTCGAAGAATATTCATAGTCAACATCTAAACAAAGATATTGTATTTCACTAATATCGTCATTGGTAAAAATGATTGGTCTTCCAAAAACATGCATTTTTTCGTTTTTTTGTTGGAATAAATTGATTCAATCTTCCATTTCATTGTTATCCATTTAAAATAACACGTATAACTTTGTTGAAACGTACCACGCCTTTCGTGATACGATGATGGTTTTGGTTATTTACAGGGTGAATTGTCATGCGGAAGTCTTTTCTTCTCTTGTGAATCAAGGACTACAAAATTTCACAATATTGCGTCCACAACTAAAAAGTATTTTTGCTAGTGCCGGTACCAAGTCCGGCTGTCCCGAGTTCCTATCGATGTTCACATTTTTCTCTTGTCTTATTTGTACATGTGTTTTTCATGTGGTTTTTCCCTGGCGAATTGTTGCATGTAATTGTGATTTTCAGCCGTTGTAGATGTTTCCTGTTATTCCCTCTTTTTTCATTGATAATTAATTCAGATGGCCTTGAAGAACGATGGCAGTAGGGAAAATAAGCTGGTTCTTGAAGAAAGACGGCAATATGGTGAGTCAGCTGGTACCTGCATGATGAACGACGGCAATATGGGGAGTCAGCTGGTACCTGATGAATGACGGCAATATGGTGAGTCAGCTGGTACCTGATGAACGACGGCAATATGGAGAGTCAGCTGGTACCTGCATGATGAACGTCGGCAATATGGGAAGTCAGCTGGTACCTGATGAACGACGGCAATATGGTGAGTCTGCTGGTACTTGAAGACGGAAATATGGAGAATCAGCTATTACTTAAAAAGGGACTGCATATGGAGAATCAGTTAGTACTTGAGGGATAGAAAGTCGTCTGATATTTGAAGAAGGATGGCATATGAAAAGTCAGACGGTACCTGATGAACGACGGTTATGTGGAGAATCAGCTAGAACTTGAAGAAGGACTGCATATATAGAGTCAGTTGGTTCGTTGAAGAAGAACTGATAAGATTAAAAAAGTCAACTTTTGTCTACTGAAAAACAAAAAATGAACTTCTTCGGCCCAGCAATTAAATAGTAGTTGGTAGTACCTAATATCAGTAGACACTAATTTAAGAATATGCAATCTTACACAAAAAGTGTAAAGAAAGGATATCAAAAGTAAGCAGGTAACACCAAAATGTCCACTTCGAAACGTTTCCTCTTTAAAAAACAACGGCAGTAGAATACCGAAGGAACAAGGGAAGCGATGACTACAAAAATCGAAGTCCAAAGACATGGCAAAAACGGTAACAGATAAAAACAAAGACAAAACAAGGACCTGAGACAGCTACAATGCACGGAAATAAAAAGATAACATTAAGAACTAAGGCACTCATAGTGTGAACTCCCATGAAAACCGGGAGTGACATCAGGTGCTCCGGAAGGGTAAGCATGTCCTGCCCAACTAACGACACCCGTCACACTATCAGTGAGGCATATATTTTTGAAAGATCTGTTTGGTTGCGGATTGGTTAATGCCATTTTCTAACCCTTAGACAAAATCAATTGAAATCCATGGTACATGTTACTTCTCTTACCCTCAAATAGTACCATGGTAAAATTTGGAAAGCTTTGGTAAATCTTTATAGTATTCAAACAATCACAAGGACAAATCGGTAGCACAAACATCACTGACGAAGACAAAACTAAAAATGTACAGTATGATATAAAAGACAACACGAAAAACTAAAGTACTGACAGTGTGAACTCCCATAAAAACCGGGAGTGACATCAGGTGCCCCGGATGGGTAAGCATGTCCTGCTCCGCTAGCGGCACCCGTCACACTATCAGTGAGTCAATCCAGGGTTGAGTCAAATCCGATTATGTCAAATCCGTGAAGACGTGAAGACGTAAAAATGAGAAATAAATGCTTTTGTAAAGATATTTTTTTCTAGTATCTGGAAACTCAGTGAATGAAGTACTAAGAAACAATAAAATCACCAGTAAAGCATTACCTGCATACTTTCAACGTATCTGATAGAAAATTATGAGAAATATGCAATATTCAATTGACAATTTCGAAGGGGAAAGGCCTGCAATAGGAAAAATCTTTCAAGCCTCTCAATTATTCATCTTGTACATAGAGTACTGTATCAAACAGAGAACATTGCTGTACAGATCTTCTTGATGAGAATGGAAAAATATACGAAATTGCCCACTTTGCAACGGTCCACTTCGCAACATTTTTGTCCATTTGGCAACACTTACGAGGAGTGAATGAGGCCGTTGCATAGAGGACATAATCACACAGTTAGCTGTCAAATGCGGTTAAAACCTGTTACACTACTTCTTGTTTTTATTCTAATTGCCAACAAGCATGCATTGAAATTCTCTCAATTAATGCTTATAAAATTTGTATTAGAGGTGCAGTAGTATAGCCAATACACTACGATGTTTTTTTTTCCATTACGCAACATCCATGTCGCGTTGCGAAGTGGACCGTAGCACAGTGGACATATTTACACATTGCTGGCGATTTCTTCTTTGCTGTATATCTTAGAACCACAGTTCAATGATTCGTGCAAAACAAGACATCAGTTTGATTATTATTATTATAATTTTCAGTATTTTATGATTATGCCCATTAGAAAATCGAACGTTGCGAAGTGGGCAAGAAAAAAAAATACGATGTCAACCTCACCAGCAAATTAAATTACCCTAGAGTAAAGAATTGTAACACACATTTTTTGTACTTTTTTATAGACAAAAAGTAAATTACTAACGTTTCGACACCAAAAAATGTAATCTAAATGAAAGAACTATCGCTTAGTTGGCTTTTTATCGTTGGCGTTGCAAAGGGATATTTTTCTATGGACGTCCATTAAAAACTCGTTTGAGAAAATATGTTACAACTACTCACACTGTATGAAATCTTTACTGGTACTGTAAGGACGATTGCAATATGGAGAGTCAGTTGGTTTTTGAACGAATGAAAGCAATAGGAAAAGTCAGCTGATACTAGGAAGAACCAAAAGGCGGGAGAACCTTGATTCGTTTTACAAGCACCCAACAATTTCCAAGAAAAATAATCTGAAAAGCGAGTAGGCATGTTTGATTAACATTTTTCAGAATGTATTGTATCTGAGATTCATGAAATTTTATTCCGTCGAGCAAGTGTTGGCCGCGTTTAGGATTGTGGCCTTACTAAAAAGTATAAAGCTAGAGAAATGGATTTTATCATTCACAAGTTTTTGGTTACACAGTTCTATAGTATAAAAGATCATAGTTCTGCACTCTAATGATCGTAGTTCTACAGTCTAAACTGTTACACATTAAAGTTCTTGTAGAAGCTCGAACTTTTAATTGTTTAACCAACAACTCTAAAGGATAAGTTCTACATCTCAATCTCAAAAGAAAACGAGTCTTGTTTTTTTTTCTTTTCTGACTGCAATCTTCATGATGGAACCTAGAACACATATTTTCGTTGACTTCTCCTCATTTGGAGCTCTCATCTTTTACACATATTTCGGTTTCTGGATTTCCAAATGTTTTGATTTGATCTGCACTGAAGAGACATGAGTTGTCGAAATGCGCATATGCAGAAACTAAATTCACAGTAACTTCGGTATTTTGTTGGTAATTGGTTAATTTGGGTTTGAAATTTCGAATTTCAAATCTATATTATGTAGTGAACTACATCGATTTTTAAATATAACGTGATCCTTCTGGGCTTTCGTATTATTAATTTTACATAATTTTTATGTGTAAATAATGTGACATGATGTGGCATTTTATTGAAATTGCACTGTATCCTATTACTACATTTACATCTTCTGCGACGTGGATAAATGGGTAATTATGTCTTTTTTTTATATAGATTTCAAAACAACGACAGTAGAATACTAAGATGCGTTATATACATAATAACTAAATACCGAAGTTACTGTGTATTTATTTTCTGCATATGCCCATTTCGACAACTTATGTCTCTTCAGTGCAGATAAAATCTAAACGTTTGGAAGACCATTAATTCGAAGATGTTGAAAACTGATAGAGAACAAATAACCAATATGATCTAAATATAAAGCCAAAATCAGCTAAAAACAAAGCTTTGCATGAGGGAGATACTCCTTAGTTTCAACAAAATTTACAAAAATTTAGATATTGCAAGGTTCCAAATATAATCGGCTTTCGGGTCAGCACCGGAATACTGACTACTGGGCTAGTGAATACAATCGGGGACTAACAGTCCACCAGCAGAGGCATCGACCCAGTGGTAACAAATAACTAAATACCGAAGTTACTGTGTACATAAATCAGTCCACGACATTGGCAAAAATGAGAAAAACAGAAAACGGAAAAACAGATGTGAGACAGCAGTAAAACATGCGAAAAAGTAAAAGCCACACCATTCACAGTGTAAACTCCCGTAACGTCAAAAGTGACATCAGATGTTCCAGAACGACAAACATGTCCAGTTCCCGTAAACTAATTCTTTAATACTGGTTTGAGTTTACATTAGTTTCGGTTTTTTTTGGTCCGAACTGCGAGTCAAGATTCCTCTTTTTTACTTAATACTGAGATGAAAATTACTTTATACTGTCTACGACCTTTCATAGCACTTGCTGTTGCTACCCGACACTACCGCAATGAGGGGCGCTCCATTAAACCAGTTTAACCTGCAATTTCTTTTGAAATGTCTGTACCAAGTTAGGTCTTATGTTTTCAAAGAAAAAAACACACCCTCTCGCTGTATTAGATTAAACTAGAGGCTCACATGAGCCTGTATCGCTCACCTGGTGACTGGTTTTATTCATTGTCACCAATAGACCACCCATTCATACTATATATCAGTTCACCAGATGTTACATTTTCATTATTGGACGAGGTACAAACTAAAAATCACAAACTTCGGAAGGGATCACCCAAAGACAATTTTAACCAAGTTTGGTTCTAATTGGCTCAGTAGGTTCCGAGGAGAAGACATTTGAATGCATTTCCCATAGAGTCCCTATGTTAAACTATGTTCCCTGCTGGCGGCCATCTTGAATGAGGTATGAACATAAAAATCACAAACTTTGAAGGGAAACATCAAAATATTTTACAAAAGGATATGGAGTAAATGTACATGAGACCATAACACATATGTTTACTCCAACTGCAATAACTTTAATAATCTAAAGACTATTGTAACCAAGTTTGGTCTCCAATTGGCTCAGTGGGTTCAGAGGAGAAGACGTTTGAATGCATTTCCCATAGGGTCTCCCTATGTTAAACTATGCTCCACGCTGGCAGCCATCTTGGATGAGGTTCGAACGTAAAAATCACAAACTTTAAAGGGGACCACCCAAGGGCTATTGTGACCAAGTTTCGTACAGTGTGACTTGGCAGTTTCAGAGAAGAAGATCTTTGAATACATTTCCCATAGAGTCCTATGTTAAACTATGTCCCGTGCTGGCGACCATCTTGGATGAAGTACAAACAAAAAATTCAAAAAACTTTAAAAGGGACCATCCAAAGACTACTGTGACAAAATTTGGTCCCCATTGGCTCAGTGGTTTCAGAGGAGAAGATCGTTGAATACATTTCCCATAGGGTCCTATGTTAAACTATCTTCCCCGCTGGTGGCCATCTTGGATGAGATGCGAACCTGTTGGACATATGTAGGAATTGTAGTTCTGGAAAACCTCCACACTTTTGCAATTCACATTTAACCTTTATCTCAAACAGTTTTTGAAATGAAAGTAAAAACGTTAAGAAATTGTGAAAATTCAAAGAAAAAGCGGCAATAACTCCTATGTGGGTTGTCAAATTTTCTTCAAAATTGCAGGACATGTAGATCTTACAATGCTGACCATTTTGTTATATAAACTTCACTTCTATCTTCTACCATTTTCAATATATAAGACTAAAAGTAACGAAAAACGGAAATGTTTACGGAAAAGGGGCAATTACTCCAAGACGGGTATACGGATATTCTTCAAAATTGAAGAGCAGGTAGATCTCATCATGCTGATCATTTTTACTCCGTCAGAATTTTGATATCTGTATTGGTTTTCGAGTAATTTGCAAAAACGGCAATTTACCCCTATGTCTTATTTTTAGTAACAGCAGTCATGTTGTTTGGTCTACGGTCATAAAAATCACAAACTTGAAAGAGCATATCCTGGTGATGATTCAGGCAACGTTTGGTTAGTATTGGCCCAGTAGTTTCAGAGGAGAAGATCTTTGAATAAAAGTTAATGGACGGACGGACGGACGACGGACGCCGAGTGATGGCAAAAGCTCACATGGCCTTTGGCCAGGTGAGCTAAAAATATATGTCTACCACAAATACATCATTATCTCATAATAAGTTTTTGAGTTCGACTTCAAACAAATCAAAACTATTCTCATTTCTGGAAAATCATTATTTTCTTTGTGAAAGCTTTCCCTGCTTACTACGAAGCTGAACGAGATCCTTAACAGTAAACACAGTCTGTAAAGCCAAAGGTGTATGTTATATATAAATTCTTCACACAATCTCCAGATATGGAACATCATCTATGTCCTCGTGTCACCTGTATATAAGAAGTTTAAGGGAGCTTCTATGACTCTTTTTAAAACTAAGCAATTCTACAAAGGCACATTTACAAATTCGAAGACATAACTTAAATAGGTAACACAGGAAATAAACAGCAAGGTTACAAATGCTAAGACATTGGATTATGGGTGCTCAAATTTCTCAAAAATATTTTTCATATATGCACAGATGTAGCTGAAAAACAATAAGTTCTTTCACCACTTATTTACATTGATTCAAAGACACAAAAACATTTTTCTACATCGGGCGAAGTAGACTAGATAGATATAATACACTTTGGCCCAATGCCAGGTTATGAAAAGCTCATTGAATGTCTAAAATAATAGTAAAAATCTTTAACGAGTATAAATTATAAATTGCATTTAGAATGAAATGATGTAGAGTAAATGCACATGAGACAAAGTATCTACAAATACCTGGTTAATACAATAACTAAATACCGAAGTTTTTGTGAATTTATTTTCTGCATATGCCCATTTCGAAAACTTACGTCTCTTCAGTGCAGATAAAATCTAAACGTTTGGAAAACCATAAAATCAAATATGTTAAAAAACTGATAGAGAACAAATACCCAATACGATCTAAATGTAAAGCCAAAATCAGATAAGGACAGAGCTTTGCATGAGGGAGATACTCCTTAAAGTCGGTTTCACTTCCATTAGATAATGGAAATCTCACGATTTCAGCTTTATTTTTACACTGATTTTTATCGTATTTGGTATGTACATCAAAAATGATCATACATAACTGAAAAACAATGAATTCGCCGTTTATGACATGCACAAAAGTCTGCAGTCATGTGCATTTTCACATTTTTTTTCAAACAGATGAAAATTTCTAAGTGTTGGATTGTTCTATTTTAAGGGTGACCAAGTAACTTGATGAATTAGTTTACCCGAGTTGACCTACCTAATAATAGCAAGGTGTACTCGTTCGGGGTTAACAATTGTTATCCACGGGCTGTTTGTTTGTAAACACCGAACAGAAATTAGCAGTACATTAACAATTTATTTCAAATATTTCTTTTGGATTTAATGCATGCATATTTCAAATTTTGTTAAATTATATCATTTACGGGCATGTTTTTTTTTCTTAAATCAAAAGGGGGTTCAAGCACATGGTAAAAGCCAAAGTGAGACTTGTTTATCATCTGACTTCAAGATATACCTGCCTATACCTATTTCAGAATGGTCCAGCCTAGTCGATAATTGTGCGCGGAAAATATCATCCATTTAAAAGTATGGAGCATTTTGAAAAAAAGTGTTTTTTCTTTCAAAATGTATTTGAAATCATCAAATTAAAAGTGGTTCCAGAAGTGTATTATATTTTTACACAACCATGCAAAATCCGGTGCCGAAATATGCAATATTAAAGTTAGCAGAAGAGAATTTCCATTACTAGTATCTAAAGGAGGTGAAACAGACTTTAGTTACAAGCAATGAAACAACGCTTTTATTGTGGTAAAGTTATCATCTTGGTTTCCAATGAAAGGCATGGTAAAACCTTTTACCATGGAGGTATAGATATAGTCTATGTTAATACCTCCATGGTTTGGATATACCCATGTCCCATATTTTTCAATTGGCTCAATGTTGATTACATTAAAGAAGCGCATTAGAAATTAAATTATTTCAATGCAATGAAGCAATGTTTTGAAACGTCACATGTAATCCAAAAGTACAAATTATTTTGTATAAAAAGATATCAAAGAATTTATGCTTTCATTATTTTTTTTTAAATCATTGGGCCGATGCAACTCATTCCTTGTGCAGATTTTATTCTTGACTGTAAATGATTGTGGTGATAAGATAAAAATCATGTCATTATAAATGGGGAACGTTTTTTTTCCGTTACGTTATACTATTACGTTTATTTTAAAGAAAGTTAATTGAGCGGGCGGATGTGCATCTAGTTGAGGGTTTTACATGATTTACAATAAACAAAGAAAAAGATATGGAGTAAATGTACATGGGACAAAACCCTATAAATACATGGTAAGATTAAACAAATGGAACAACGCTTTCACTGTTGTTCTTCATCCCGAAGACATCATGAGGCCTTAAACAAAGAGCAAACACTCCTACCTCAGAGTAAGTTGAAGACGGTCCCCAGCACCAGTTTAAGCGGAATTCACTTGTTAAATGTAGAACAACATAACATCCATTCCCTGTTTTACATCATTTTTGTCATGGATGCGGGGTTGTCAACAAGCTAATCAAGCTAATCTCACATGAACAAATACACCATAACTGACAAAATATAGAGATTACACTTTAAGAACGGGGAAACCTTTTATGGACTCCTCACTGACTGGATGAGAGTCAAACTCCATGGTAAATGAACAAATACAGGGATATGGAGTAAATTTGCATGTGAAAAATTCCTAAAATACATGGAAAGATTAAACAAATGGCCGTTGTTCTTCATCTCCAAGTCACCATGAGGCCCCAACAAAGAGCAAACACTCATACCTAATAGTAAGTTCAAGACGGCCCCAGAACCGGTTTAAGCGGAATTCACTTGCTAAACAACGCTACATCCATCACCTAGTTTACATTATATTTGTCATGGATGGAGGGTTATCAACAAGCATAGCATATTGGGCAAAGTACTCTTACAAACACTGTTATCCGTTGCCCGACAAAGGGCACAAACCTGTGTGCAAGGGTTGCGTTATTCAGTGGAACTGTAAAAGTCATCTGAAACAGGTAACCGTAATCTTAAAGAATCAAAACCCTGGCCTTATTTAAAGTCTCACACCACTAAAATATTCTATGTGAAGATAATGTTTTACATTGGTTCATGGCAACCACAATAATTTTCGGGCAATTACGAGAAAAAAAATTCCTTATTCCAATTCTTTCTGACACAATTTCACCGATGCAAATCTCTCAGCTCATAACACTTTGTTATGAAAGAAAATTCGTGATGATATCGAGGTCACAGCTTCGAAATGCGACAACCAACATTTGTCATTATATTTCCAATAATACACTTTTGTTGTTGTTTTTTTAATCGGACAACGTAGTTATACATATTAGAATCCTATCAATGGTCAAGTATATTTTGCTGTATTCCTGGTTTTGTTGGCTTCGAGTTCTTAAATTTTCTAAAACGGTCTTAAATTTATCTATTTTTTCAAAACTAGCAATAAACCAAACTTATATTGATGTATGTCACATTGTAATATTAAGTAAGTTAGTAAATAGCAAGTAATAAAATATTGTGAAGAAGCATATCAAAGTACAAAAAAATACCTAGTTGCATAAAAAAACAGTAAATTTCGTTAAGCTGTACGCGTGTATGTAAAACTCCTTTGTAAATAACTTTTGGAGTGTAAAATAATCTATTGAAGTTTTATATAAATTACAATCTATAAAAAGACCAGTTTCATCTATTGACAGTTATGATGTTTCTACACTTTATACCATACTTCAGAATAATTTGATAAAATCCAAATTGGGACAACTTATAAAATGGTACCCCGAGGGAACCCCGGGGTATAGTAATAGGATCTAGTATCTCCGGCTTGCGAGATATGACCCCTCCTCAACGGGGCTGACCCTGAGGAAACCCCGGGATACAGAAGTAGGACCAAGTATTCCAAGCTGCGGGGTACAACCCCTCCAAAACTGGATATCCTTGGTTGTGAAGGTTGAGTAAATACACAACCCATCTTTCGGATGGGATGTAAACTCAGGTCCACGTGTTGGAAGAAATGCCACGCTTCCTGCTCGTTAAAGAACCATTGTAGCAAGCTCTTTTTTGAGTGGTCTGTAGGTGATTGGCTACAAGGCTAAATTCCTCGTCCCTTTCGATTTCACCCTACTTTTCAAGTGGCAGTCAGAATTTCCCGTCCCATGTTCCTTTCATACCCCAAAGTGATTATTTATTAATAAACTTGATCTCGTCTTGATATAGCTGAAATATTGCTCAGTAGACGTTAAACAATATTCAATCAATCAATCAATAAAATGGTCTTTCAAATTTTCGGGTCTTTAGTTCATTTGCTGTAACAAAAAGCTAGGATTCTTCGTCATGTAACAACAATCATTGCTCATGGACATGTGATGATGTTTTCAAGGCACTGTATCTTTTGCTAGACAACAGTTATGTTCTTTCTTGCACAATTGTTTATCATGAGGTCATTGGAATCTCCATGGGAACTAATTGTGCGCCAGTCATTGCAGATTTTTTTTTTTTTTTGTTCTGTTAGGAATATGGACGATATCCTTACTATTGGCATTCCCCACTTTTAAGATTATGTCGACATTATTTACCCACAACAACTGAAACTTGATAAAGCAGACAATGATTCTAAATACTGCCCTTTTCTTGATCTAAGTATCATCACTGATTCTGATAAAATAAGAACTGAAATTAATGATGGGGGTACCAACAAAATTACCGAACAGTGTGGTCAAGAGCCACAGTCCATGAGACATGGAGACAAATCAGTTGGAAACCACCGGCAAAATTGTCGACTGCAATGGTCCTGACTTGGTACAGGCATTTCAAAAGGAATGGTGGCTGAAACCCTTCCATTGCGGTAGTGTATCGAACCTTGATTAATAGGCAGTCACGGACACAAAATGGATGCTAACTAATTTCCCCTTTTTTGACGGCGACGTTCCCCCAGATCCATCCTACGGGGTGTACATATCTCAATTATCTCGATTCGCTTGCGTGTGTTCTTTTCTTGACAATTTTAATGAGCATTACCTTACTCTCACTTACAAACTTTTACAATGAGGTTACAGATCTCATGAATTATTAAATACTTTTAAGAAGTTTTACAAAAGATATGAACAGTTGATGTCTAAATATATCGTGACTTGCAAACAGCTAATTACAAATGGCATTTCTCATTCTCGATTTTATGTTAATGTTGTTAAAAAATGTCAGAAACTGATTAAAAAAAAATCCAGAAAAAGTGGGATATAACTTGCATTCTCACATAATAGTGGTTATATAAACTGGTTATGGAATCATGTGTCCTAAAGATTTTACACATATACTGGCCTTTCACTAATACTGCCGATGTCTACTGAAATACAAGACGACTCTTTACCAATGCAAACCCTTCAGGACGTTTAATTTTTCTTCCGTCGTGCAGCAGTGTTTTGCCACCAGATTAGGTTCCTCTGGCTCGCCGGCATTTTAGCGGCAAACACTCTTTGATCTATCTATCTAAATTACGTTTTGTCATCTACTTTTCTTTTTCAATATATTGGTCATAGAGTTAGTAGTCTGCCTTTGTATGATTATTATACTATAGGGAAACGGGATAGAGAAAGGGGGGCTTTGGGTATCCATAAAACGGTTTAACTCTACCGCTGGCTTTTGCTAGTGCCGATAACAAGGTTGGCTATCCCGAGTTCCTATCCTTATTTATGTTTGTCTCTTGTCTTCATTAGTCGGCCATTGTAGACCTCTATTTGTGATTTAAATAGTTGTCTTAAAACGTCTAATAAAGAAAATATTTCTAATGATATTATAGAATTTATGAATTGTTTTGAGTAATGATATCAGTTTATGAGTTCTGAGATGCGTTATGAGTAATGTTTCCTAGGGATAAAGTAAAGTCGCCATTTCAGAAAGAAAGTTTGAAGGGACGAAAATTATTTTGTTTTGTTTCTTTTGTTTTATTTCATCTTATTTATTTTACTTTTTTTTCCCTTTCATGGGATTTTTTTTAAGTGTGAAGCAAACGTAAATGAAACGAGTTTCAAACTTGGAGTAGCTGTATGTTAATATCGTATCGACCTATACATTCAGTTTTATTTAATTGATTTTCTGCTAAAGTCACCTCGCAAATACCAAAAACTACAACGAATTATCAAACTTTAGTAAAGCTGTTTATATAAGAACACAATAAATTTCTGATAAACTAATCAGATCCCTTAAAAATGTGTACATTTATAAGAAGAATATCTCCATGTACATTGCTCTGATATGAACCTTTCAAGATTATTCTAGGTTAGTACATGCTTAGCAAAGACATGTTCTGTTTTGTATATGTAATATAGCCGGAAGTTAACAATCATATCAACATGCATGTAGTCTCATATGGCCATATCAGACTGCCTCGTTCTGAAAATCTACATCACACCGGTGCTATGGCCATTTCAGCCCGGGTATGATTGTAACTAACTGGAAGTACATGATAAACAAATTAAAAAAAAAAAACATTTTCCCGGGTATGATTGTAACTAACTGGAAGTATATGATAAACAAATTAAGACATTGCCTTTTCCATATCAATACGATTATCATACCTCGACCCACATCAGCCCTCGGCTGGCACCTCGAGCTTATATGAGAGTCTCGGGATGATAACCGTGCTGATATGGAAGAGGCCATGTATTAATATATATTTATCATTCATGTGCTCATGGTAGCATCGGCAAGAATACATGTTTTAAAATTACGATTGACCTCGACCTTTAGTGAATTGAATGAAAGAACAGTGTATTTAATGGTCATAAACGTTCAGTATTAAATACAACATTTACACAGTTATCTACTTGTTACTCATTTGTACTTCTGTTTCCCACCAAAGACGTAAGGTTTTCGTTTTTCTCAACATTGAAGGCAAAAAAACTTGGCAATTGTTTTTCCTTTTTCTCTTTTTGCATATTTCCCCTTTGTCTTTCAAATTATCTATTTCCATTACATGGCCAATAATACTCCCCTGCTTACCGAGTTCCGTAGCGATAGTCCGAAGGTCCATTAGTCCGAAGGTCCATTGGTCCGAAGACCCATTAGTCCGAAGGTAGTTGATTCGTTACGCAAGAGCTAGCACAAATTATACAGACTTTCTTATAAGACATTGTTATCTTCATGACTGCCTGTACTTTAAAAGATACGAGACCCTTGTCGAAAAAAATTGAAATTTCAGTCCGAACTGTGATTCAAGTTTTTTACTTAAAACTGGGATGTTTATTTCTTTTTACTGTCTATACGACCTTTCGATAGCAATTGCTGTTGAGTTGCTTTTATACACTACCGCAATGTTTGGGGAGGTTTGACATGTACCAAGTCAGGACCATTGCAGTTGACAATTTTTCCCTTGGACTTTGTCTTTTGATAATTCTGTTCGGCAATTGTTAAAAACAAAACTACTTTGCGGGTAATATGATGACAAATGTTGGGACTTGAAATTGAAGCGGTGAAATTGGGAGCGGTGACCTCGATATACTCACAACGGAATATAGTCATCACAGTATTTATTTAATTATAAAATTGGTACCTATGATATTGCTCTAATAAATTGATATTGCAAATGATTCCATTAATGTCTTATGAGAACATTGTACAATTGGTATGAAATAAACTACCTACACAAACGTAAGAAAGTGTTCGATTCCTTTACCGAAATTTGTGCTAATGTTGAACATTTCTTCTTATTCTAGGAAAAAAACAACCATGACTTCAGGTAGGCTGTATTATGGAATTTTTTAATCATTTTCGGTTTTTTAACACATTTTCAAGTATTCCTTTCATACTCTGCACCTAGTTGCAATATTCAACTCTTTATTCTGTACAAAATAACTGATATCGTGTCATGTGTTTATGAATAAGGTCCCAAACAAATCCACACACAATATTGGAAATATCTACACTAACGAGAAATGTACTGAGAATGATCCATCATAGATGCGGCTATATTATTGAGGATAAAGTATCTCAATAACTGAAAGAAAAGTCACAGTTTCTCCTTCAATCGATTTTTTCACTGACAATCAGGCACAAAGTCACAGATAATTTAAAAAAAAACAATACCCTTAATAAATGTTGGCTATGTAAATTAATGAAGTTATTTATATTAGCATATTATCTGGAAATTGGCTGAAATTTCATTAAATCACCGTGTACAATTATTACCTCGAGGGAGTAGCTCAGGCACGAGGAAATCAGTTTTTTTTTTGTTTGTTTTTTTTTTTTCTTATTTAATGTGGGAGAAGAATTTCCCTGCAATTTTTCACAACTTCAGTAAAGTAAGTCTCACAAGTTTTTTACTTATAAATTATATATGCCACGGAACGCTTGTTGGTTGTGTAATTAGAAATCCAGCAGATGAAATACGGATATGCAGAATCCAAATAAACAGCAACTTCGGTATTATGTTATTACTTCCTGTATCAATCGAGACTACTGTAAAAATGGATAATAGAAACTATAGGTAATAAAGTAAGTGAGAATCGAACCGTCCTTCAAAAAAAAGAACAATCCAAATACAATGACAATATCGAAAACACCAAGAAACAAAGACAACAAAGACAACAACGTCAAGCGCGGCATACAAAATAAACATAAAGACGCAAATACAGATGAACAACACGAACCCAATTAAAAATCATGGGTGAGGTCAGGTGCAACGGTAGGGTGATATCCTGCTCCTTATAGGACATCCGCCGTTTTGAGCATGTTAATTCCGGCAGTAAAGTCAAATCCAGTAGAGGAAAAACAGTCTTCTTAAGCTGTTCAAGGTAAAGATCTGTTTTCATATAGGAAACATATATTCCATAGTGGTCGACAGGATCGTGGCGTCGACCGTAAAACTTCTGCAGTGATGGATGACTTAAAGTTATGGGTAACATACCCTTGTTGTAGTAGCCTACTTGTGAGCAACAGGGCTCTGTCAAGGAAATCACTGTATCGAACACAGGCCCTTAAAAAGCGAATGATTTGAGAGATGTAAACTCCGTATGCTGGCGCTGTTGGAATCTTACTAAAAAGGAAAGCGAAGTTGACTATTGGAAAAGTTAAGTCATTGCGATTGTCATACAGCTTAGATTGTAGGAAAAATGAAAGGATGTGGAGTGAATGTACATCTGACAAAAACGCACACGATATATAGAAAACTCCAGTTTATCAAGGACAGGGCTACATCTGTTGTCAACTTCAAGATGAGGTCAAGGAATGAGGCCGATATGGCAGTGTCTGTAGTATTCCTAATTCCATGCTCTTTTGGCTCATTTTGCAATATTTCACATTCAATGACATTTGATACCCTGAACTTTAGAGGTTCTCAGTGAGAATATGAACAGTATGTACAAAATGTATACAATTAAAGTGAATTCCTCGTGCTATTCTGAAATTTTGATTTGCTCCTCTGATGTTCCCGTATGTGATATGTAATTTAATAATTTTTCATGACCTTTGAAGATAAATGTGAAGATTTAAAGGGATCGCTTTGACGACAATCTATCGATGTACACCCGTAAACATGACTGGTTGATAGTATTCCTTGCTGTACAAGGTCATAAAACAGTTTTTCGTACCAATTGCCTGTAAAAGTCCGAGATGTTAGGGAAAATGAAATCTTCTGCTAGATTTCTAATTACACAACCAACAAGCATAACAACTGAGAGGTTTTGGGGCATATATGATTTATAAGTAAATCTGTTCTTAAAAATTTGTGAAGCTTACTTAACTGCTCTACTGAAAAATTGCCGGGAAATTCTACTCCCTCCTGCGAAAAAAAATCTACTCCCTCCTGCCGTGGAGCTACTCCCTCGCGGTAACGTTTTTTTTTTTATTATTTATTATTTTTTTTATTGAAATTGTCTTTGTGCTTCATTCTGTTGCACAGGGTCATTCCAAAAAACTTTGTTGTGCATCTTTGTCAACTAATTACAGAATTTTTTCAATATTTTATATGTACAAGCTGTATGTTTTGAAGGATATGTGTAATATTTGATGATATGTGGTTCAATTTCACAATAAGGACAGTTTTACGCTAAAACCAACAATAGGACGCTTATATCTAGTGCTTGTTGGTATTTTCCTTTTTGCTAGATGGTTTTTTTTAATAACACTTACAGTATTTTCTTTTTCCAGTATTGTTGAAAGCTCTACCGTATTGTTTTAGGTAATGACATTTTCTTTAAAATCTCTTAATTCTTATTTTAAATTGAAACATTTTGAATGATCAAATAACTATTTGTTTGTTTCCCAACGTATAAATTTTGTTACTTTTTTATCTATAGAAAATTCAGTAGCATCTTTGAATGAAGCACATCATGAAATAAGATGCCAGCGGCTTATGAACTACCAAGATGTTGCGAGCAATAAATCTACATTTCAAAGCTCTACATATGGTGCAAAATATCCATCAGGCAATGGCGTAACTGGGGACATAACGAAATTCTTTTGCACGAAGGAAGAGATTGAACCATATTGGTATGTCGATCTTGGAAAGGTGTACGAAGAGATTTATCAAATTGAATTGGTGAACAGGGTAGACACCTGTGGTATGTTGATTAGCGATATATATGCATAATTAGAATCTATCGTGATCTTATTAATCATAAAATATTCTATACTCAAACCGCTTTTTATTTTTTCGTATATATATCTAATTGCCCTCGGACAATTCCATCTTTCTGTATCCTTGTAGTTTCATCATTTACTTCGCATTAGAAATATGTATCATTGTAGAAGAAATTGATCTTAACAACTTCACTATTTTTTCCAAACTTCTACATGAATAATTTAATTATTATTTCGGTGTACACTTTCTCTCATTTTTACACGTAAATATGATTAAAAATAAAATTACCTCCCAGAATTGTTAGGAGCTCAAATCCAAAGGGCAAAAAGACAAAGTAGGTGTAAAACCACAGGAAAATGTACTGCAATGTTCCTGATCAAAATAAATGATGACTTAAAACGGTCCTTATGGTGTACCGACCCTCCATTTCTATTGCGATACTGTAGAAAAAGTCGAAGACAATTCGAAGAAATGTTCATCCCAGTGCTAATTAAAAAAAGTACTGAATTACATTTCGGACTGAATTTCCAAATTTCTACACAATTAAAATTAAGGGACTCATATTTTTTAAAGAACTTTTTAATGATCGTTTGAGACGGAGTTTTTGAAGCCTTGATTAATAAGGCGGACATGGGAATAACTATGACTAACGAGAAATCCGAATATTTTTTTTACTTTATTCCCAAGTTGCAGTCTTTATATGCATATTTCATCCTGTCATTTTGTCAGGAATTTCTTTTCGTAGTAAAACTGTAGAATGTAAGGCTAACAATAATCACACTTTACCTTCCACTGGATTTCTGTATAATTCTCATGACACTTAATACACTGCCCGATCACTTCATGGAAATAAACATATGGACAAGAATTCTCTTTGTGAAGGAAATATAAAAGATATGTGTAAAATTGGAGTTGATACGGTGTATACATTGTGAGAAATAAGCAATGAATGGATATGGAGTAAATGCACATGAAGTTCCTTTTAAATTAAAAGGAAACTTCTCTCAGAAAACAATTGCATTCGGGAACAAAAAGACTGTTGTTTTTCTTACGAATTATAGGAAGACTTCTATAAACAATGTCTATCGCAGTAGCACACTAACAATTATTAACTATACTTATGACGTTTTCAAAATGTTTTCTTTTCAAGAATATAAATATCCATTAGATTTCGTTGTAAATCAGCACAATTGAAGAATTAATCCTACCTACCTGAAATCTATTATGAAGAGTATGGGTTTATTTTGATATTGAGATCAAAATTTGCTCATTTTTAGCCAATTCACACAGAATTCATGGGGAATATGGAAAGGCAATTTGTAGCTTAATAGGAATGAACCTTTTATCCATGAGGATTTAATATATTTTTGTAAATAGATAGTTTAAGCTGTGATATATCGGTTACACCGAAAAATATGTCTGTCATCATGCTATCGTTGTTTACGTTTGTCTTTTGTCTATATTTGTGTTTTTCCTGTGTAGTTCCCTAGCAGATTGTGGCATGTAATTATAATTTTCTGCCACTGTAGGTGTTTCCTGTTGTCCCTTTTATTTCATTTTAACGGACACATTTTACCAAGATTAAACATCATTATGGGAAATGAGGGCAGTAACAAAATTACTGAACAGAGTTGTAAAGAGCCGACATCAGTGAGACAAAAAGACAAATAAGGTGGAAGTAATCAGGAAAATTGTCGACTGAAATGGTCCTGACTTGGCACAAGCATTTCAAAAAAAAATGGTGGGTTAAACCGATTTTATGGTGCGCCACACTTCCCCTTCTATTACGGTAGTCTCTGATAGCAAATCAAAAGCAAATTATATTGAAAGGTCGTAGACAGTTAAAAAAAATATCATCCCAGTACTAAGTAAAAAGGAATCTTAAGTCAGGATTCGGACCGAAACTTCGAATTTTCCCACAGGAAAACTGATACATGTATCTATTAAAGAACTTTTTCAATAGGTGTATGAAACAGATTTTTTTTTCAGGCTTCATTAATAAGGCGGTCAGAGAGATAAACCTCCCCTTCCATTGTGGTAGTGTCCGGTAGCAACTCAATTACAATTGCTATTGAAAGGTCGTAGACAGTTAAAAGAAATGATCGTCCCAGTCCTTAGTAAAAATGAATATAGAATCAGAGTTCAGACTGAAATTTCATTTTTTGCACAAGGGACTGATGTCTTAGGGTTATTCGTTTTAGACTGACGGTTCGGTATTTTGTTATTTATTACCACTGGGTCGATGCCTCTGCTGGTGGACTGTTAGTTCCCGAGGGTATTCACCAACCCAGTAGTCAGTACTTCGGTGCTGCCCCGAAGCCGACTTTATCGAACTATGCAATATCTAAATTTTACAAAATTTTGTTTAAAATAAAGGAGTATCTCCCTCATGCATATCTCTGTCCCTAGATGATTTTTGACTTTTCGATTTAGATCCTTTTGTTTATTTGTTCACTACCAGCATTTACACATTTTTTTAGTCAGTGGACTTCCAAATGTATTTGTTTGATCTCCACTGATGAGACATAAGTTGTCGAAATTCGCATATGCAGAAAATAAATTAACAGTAACTTCGGTATTTTATTATTTATTACCACTGGGCCGATGCCTCTGCTGGTGGACTGTTAGTCCCAAAGGGTATTCACCAACCCAGTAGTCAGTACTTCGGTGTTGCCCGAAAGCCGACTTAAGCGAAACTTTTACAAAATTTTGTTTAAAACAAAGGAGTATCTCCCTCATGCATAGATCTGTCCTTAGATGAATTTTGGCTTTTCTATTTAGATCCTTTTGGCTGTTTGTTCTCTATCAGCACTTACACATTTTTCGGTCAATGGACTTCCAAAGTTTTTGGTTTGATCTGCACTGATGAGACATAAGTTGTCGAAATGCGGATATGCAGAAAATAAATTAACAGTAACTTCGGTATTTTATTATTTATTACCACTGGGCCTCTGCCTCTGCTGGTGGACTGTTAGTCCCCAAGGGTATTCACCTTCACCAACCCAGTAGTCAGTACTTCGGTGCTGCCCCGAAAGCCGACTTTATCGAAACTTACAATATCTAAAATTTACAAAATTTTGTTTAAAACTAAGGAGTATCTCCCTCATGCATAGCTCTGTCCTTAGATGAATTTTGGCTTTTCTATTTAGATCCTTTTGGTTATTTGTTCTCTATCAGCATTTACACATTTTTCGGTCGATGGACTTCCAAATGTTTTGGTTTGATCTGCACTGATGAGAAAAAAGTCGTCGAAATGCGCATATGCAGAAAATAAATTAACAGTAACTTCGGTATTTTGTTATTTACATACTTTACATATACATTGTATAACTATGTTAAAGAGAAAGTTTGTATAATTTTTGCTAGCGTTAGTGTAACGAATCAACTGTAAAAGATACACTCATGAAGCTTGAATAAATGTCCATTTAGGGAAATTGATAATTTTGAAACATTATAAAAAAGAAAGGTAATTTGCGGCAAAATATACATTTCAACTATAAACACATTGTAAATTTCTAAAATCAGTATTGCATGGACACGGGTTATGTATTCCGGTATATACATGAAATCATAATGCTAAACTCCTCACAGGAAGGGATCTTGGTGGAAGCTGTATACTGAGGGTACATAACTTAATTTGTCAGTTGGTAATGGGTCTGGAGCTGGCATGTCAGTTAACTGCTAGTAATCTCTTGTGATTTCATGTTTATGCCCGTATATTTAGTTCTTTCAGTTTCATTTATCACAATTAACTCAATCCAGTTGCCAACTGAATTTTACTGTTGTTACGATTGTTTTTTTTATTTAGCTATAGGGGAAGGTTTGGGCCCAATAAAACTAGTTTAACCACGCCGCAGCAGGTTTGCGCCTGTCCTAAGTCAGGAAATTTATTAAGCCTTTGTGTGTCTTGTCTGTTTTCTAGTTAGTTTACTTTATGTCTATAGGAGTCTAGGATGGTGTTTATTTCGCTGAACTTGATAACTCTTTATTTAGGGACCGACTCCGACCTGCCGTTGGGTGCGGGGTTTCCTCATCGTTCATTGAAGATCTTATGGTGGCTTTGAGTTTTTATTACTCCCCTTTGGGTCGTTGTCTCTTTGACACATTCCCCATTTCCCTTCTTTTTCCTAAAATATGACGTGTCTTTGTCAGTCAATTTTGACGTCACAAATGAAAACCTGTCTAGCTGTCAAATTACTGTTACGGCCCGTTATTCAAACCTACTCTGTATCCAACTCTTGCGCGATTAAAGTTCTCATCGCAACGGTGTGGTTGATGCAATGAAGCTGTTGAAAGGTTTTAATTTTACTATGTTTTCTGTAATAACTTTGGAAATCAAATCAGTATCTGCTATTCCATCTAATTGTAAGCCGCATCAACTCCAGGGACGATGCCTTTGATTTTTAAGCTAGTATGGAATAAATACGAAAAATTTGTCAGTGAAATAAAAGTTCAAAATAGCCTCGAGTTTAATTTTTCTGAGTATGTTTTTTATATTTTTAACATTTTTGTGTGTTTTTTGGTCAGGTATACGTTGTTTCCAAGATATAGATCTACGTGACAACATACTTATTTTAGTACTTTGTCACGTGATAAAAATGACGCTGCGGTGCTTTGAGTCTTCCGCTTCGTACTTGCTGAAAATAACAATATATTATTGGCCATGTTCCATTTATATTAAATGTTTTACACGGTCGTAATATTTCATTCTACTTTATTTTGAAGCTTGCAGTTAAGAACCGCAGTAACATGACTGCACTGTACGTAGGATAACACATGATCTTTATGTTTGGAAGTGAACTTCAATTTCGTCGCATTTGCGTTGAACTGGAAAAAAATCTTTAAAATGTGCAAATACACACCATGTTATTCAGAACAACTACTCATTTTCACGGGAAAAGTAAAATTCCCTTAAACTACAAAATTAGATAGAATTTTTGAGACGCATTGGCGTTGTGTGTGCTGGAAATGCAACAAACCGGAAATGTGTGTGAACTTGAAAATACCGGGAACGCCATAAGAGACGTTACGTCATTCAGGGAATGAAATGATCTCGAAACATATTGTTGTCTGAGGACATATATTCGGCACTGCTCGCTAAACGTCGTCCCACATCAAAACAATATGGATATGTAGACTAGTATAGACTATATACAAAACTTGACAAATAGTTCTTTCCGCTTTTTTCAGTTGTTCTCCTCGTATGCCAATCTTATTTAGTCTAAATAGATCAAACATTGAATTTTTATATAGATTAGTAGTCTAAGGCGACCTAAATATTGCAAAAGCCAAATCTGCACTGAATTTCAGACAAACTTTAAGATACCCAGTAGGTAAGGTGAATAAAATATTGTATATAGGTCACAAAAAGCTATTTTCAATTATCGTCTAAAATGTTGAAACTTAGCATAAATTATTCTTGCTTGAAAAATAAAGTTACTACTAGTTGTATAAACATCTTAAGATCTTCCCAACAATGTTAGAACTGCAATTGAATATACTTACCACAATAGCAATTATTTATGGCATTTCAATATTATATTTGCAGGCGAACGCCTACGTAATTTGCATGTATCAGTATCCAGACACCTTGCCGATGGTTTTGAAGATATTTACACATTTGCAGGACCAGGAAAAGATGGCGAAAATATTACACTCCGATGTAAAGACGTTAAAAACGTCCGCTTTGTTAAACTTACACTTAAAAATATCAAGGAGTATCTACACTTAGCGGTGGTCAAAGTCTATGCGTGTGATGACGAATAATTATAACTAACTAAATAGTAGTTATAATGTCAGGAATGTCCCGAACAAAAAAGGATTTTCAAAGTTTGGCATTTTATGTGTTGTTATTCAAAATAAAGGTTTGGCGCGCCATAGGCAAGTTTATTCCACCATTTCCTTTTGAGTGCCTATGCCGAGTCAGGACCGTTGCTGTCGACAATTTTTCAAGTTTCCACCTTACTTGTCTTTTTGTCTAGTGGACTTTAGCTCTAAAGAGCTCTATTAGATTATTTTGCTGTTAACCCTATTATATTCTGACCATTCTTTTTTATAACCCAACATCTAACTATTTTATTGTGTCTAATTTATTTCAATTGACCCGATGAGTTCTCGTGGTTGTTCATATGTTGTGATTGTCTTCTTTGCTTACAAAGTGGAGATAACAACAAACAACTACCATAACCGAACATTTCAATCGCATTCCGCATGGGAACTGCACTAGAAAAACACATAACAAACAAGAGACAAACATAAATAGCGATAGGAACTCGGAATATCCGGACTTATACTGGCAATAGCAAAACCTATCGGTAGGGTTCAACGGGCTAATGGGTACCCAAACCTCCGTTTTCTCTTTCCCATTTCCTAATAGTATAATTAACATACGAATAAACCATGAATGCATGGTTGCGCGACATTTAGCGATGAATAATGCTCAAACCCTTGCTAGAGATGGTCCCGAACTTACTGTTAGGTATGAGCAAAGCACGACATCCAGCAATGAATTCCGTTCAATCGGGTACTAGGAGTCGTCTTGAACTTTATATGAGTATGAGCAAAGCACATTATTGAAGGCCTCACGGCAACTTCAAGATGAGGAAAAATTATAAAAGCGTTGTTCCAGTGATTGGTTCAACCATATTGTTGAAAAGACATTGTCTCGTGTGCATTTACTCCATATTCTTTCAATGTTTATTTACTTTAGCGATCACAATTTATTAACTTTCTTATAATTCTTGTAATAACACATTTTGTTGTACTTTTTAAATTCAAATGTAATCACTCTAGTGAATATATTGGAAGTTTGGTATAATTCTTATATGTAACAGCACTTTTTATTTATTCAGTTTTGCATTTCAGTTTTACATTTCAGCTATGTTGTGCTTATTCTTGAAGGAATATCTCATATGGATACACTATCATACTTTCAAAATCTGTCAATTTTGGTAACAGTGGCCATGTTGTTTGGTCTTAGAACTAATTCAATACACATTTGAAAGTGTATACCCTGGTGATGATTCTGACCATTTTTATTTACAATTTGCCCAGCAGTTTCAGAGAAGATTTTTGAAATTATTGAAGGACAACGGACACAGAGAGATGACAAAAGCTTACATGGCCTTTTCAGACAGGTGAACTAAAAAGGATCCAGAGTATTGAAGATTCAAAGGGTTGATTCATTACTATTCTTAAGTTGGGGTTGTTGATATGATTCGGTTTTGTTTTTTGTTTTGTCTTTTTGTTGTTTTTTCTGCAATTTTGCTAATTTGATTTGTACTGGTAAGTAATTTATCTTATACCATCTTCAACTGGTTTCAATTGTTTACCCTATATATTCGTGTTCCAAATTCTGTATTCTCCATATGTAGTATTCCCGAAGACAAAAAACAGCAAATCAAAAACAAAGAATTGTAAGGCATGATAAGGTAAACAGTGTAACAAAAGGTAATGACGTACATCTCCATTATGACAATCTTGGAATCAGGTTTCAATCTAAATTAGTTCAATTGCTGTATAGCTGTCTAAATGTCTAAATAATAATCAAACTAACTGAAAACTCCGACATAAGATTATTTCCTTGGTTTACCTTGAGAATTTAACCGAGTTGCCTAAACCTGAAAAAAAAATCAAGTTAAAATTTCTGTTGTGTGATGTCTATTACGTAACACAGACAACAGCGAAAAATTTCTTAAAAACTTACAATGAACTATATATTTTGCATGGCCAGACAATTTCATTAATCTAAATTCATGGCACAGAGTGCAATTGTCTACG
>MJUU01022593.1:0-18099 GCA_002080025.1 Modiolus philippinarum
TGCGGTCGTATCATGCTGCGCTCGGCGTAGCCCTTTATTCTAGTTTGTATATGGAATAGTAACCGTGTTGCTATATAAAATCAATAATGAAAAACAGCCAATCAAAGATTGGGATCCCCTGCTACCCCTTTTTGGACCCCCCTTGTAAAAAAAGACAAGTGTTTTTGAAACTAAATTAATCATCGTAACTGTAAAACACCAAAAAGATATGGTTGCTAGGTAGAATTTCAAAAAATAATGAGTCTTTGAGAGTTTCAGGAAATTTACCAAACTTAGAATAAAAATTTTTTGCAATCTGACAATGGAAAATGATCACTGATACTATAAGGCATCGAAAAAGATATGGTTGCTTGGTAAAATTCCAAAAAGAAATCCGTCTTTTAGAGTTTCAGAAAATTTACCAAAATTAGAATCAGTCTTTTGCACTCTGATTATTGAAAATGATCTTCAGTACTGTAAGAAATTGAAAAAGTTATGGTTGCTAAGTAGAATTCCAAAAAATAGTAGGTCTTTGAGAGTTTCAGGAAATTTACCATAATTAGAATCGAAGATTTTTTCAATCTGACTATTGAAAATCATCATTGAAACTATAAGGCATCAAAAAAGATATGGTTGCTAGATAATATTCCAAAAAGTAATGGGTCTTTGAGAGTTTCAGGAAATTTACCAAAATTAGAATCATTGATTCTTGCAACCTGACAGTTGAAATTTCATCCTTATAACTCTAAGTTATTGAAAAAGATATGGTTGCTAGGTAGAATTCCCAAAAATAATGGGTCTTTGAGAGTTTCAGGAACTTAACCAAAGTTAGAATAAAAGTTTTTTGCAATCCGACCATTGAAAATGATCATTAAATCTAAAAGGCATCAAAAAAGATATGGTTGCTAGGTAGAATTCCCAAAAATAATGGGTCTTTGAGAGTTTCAGGAAATTTACCAAAATTAGAATCATATTTTTGGAATCCTAGTGTTCATACTAGCTGATGACATTAAAATATTGCTTAATTATAAATCTTCATGTTGAAATTTCAAAAATTATTAGTCTTTGACATTTTCAGGAACTTTACCAAATTTGGCACCGGGGTCTAAATTCCAAAAGCTAAGAACATATTCAAAGAGCAATTCCAATAATTCCTCATGAAAATATAAAACACAAAATCGAAATTATACATAGAGTTCCAGTCGTTCTGATGAGTACTAATTGTTTAACATTTTTTAGCCCCTTAAGGGCATGCCCCCAGGGGTCATACCAAAAGTCCGCTATCATCAGGACTTGAGATGCATATAATGGAACTTGCTTACAAAGTTTCAGCTTCAAACATGAATACTTCAGAAGATTTCGCTTATTACTGGATATCTCGAAATACATTTTCGCTCATTTTTCCGCCCTGAGGGCAAATTTCAAAATTCCAAATCCTACGGCACAGACAACTTTTATAGTGTTACTTATACCCTTATTACAAGGTTACTGCGATTTAAGGTGTAAGAGGAGTTCCAGCGGAATGGATTTTTTCGTTTTTTGGACCCCCTAGAGGCCATGCCCTGAGGGGTCATACCAAAGTTCCAAAACCTCTGTGAAGTTGCTACATAATATGTGAGTCCATATCTGAGTTTCAACTTTCTAGCCCAAATGGCCTTCGAAATTTCTTCAATTATGGGATATCGCGAAAATTCGTTTTCACCCATAATTTGTCCCTAGGGCGTTTGACCTAAATTCCGAATCCATAGTGCGCTACTTCTGATCATACTCTAGTATGGTGCTGAGTTTCAAATTTGTATCTCTTATAGTTCCAGAGCTATTGGGGAGCATTACAGACGCACGTACGTACATACGACGTACATACGGACGGACTGCATTACATAATCCCCCCGCTTTCGCTAAGCTGATACACTATATAAATATAATAAGTATTTACGTCTGTGTCTCTATTAAGAAATTCAGCACGCCTTTCACGTAGTTATATGTTCTCTGCATCAGTATTCTTTTACCAGTATTGGCTATTTATCGCATAGTGATCAGAGAAACATACGAATGGGTGTATTGAATCAATTATCTAATTTCCGGAATATATAAATTAGACATTTTATTTTCAAAAACTTTAACACTTTTTTAAAAGGACAAGATTATGTATATTGTTTTTACCATAATGTTGACAGAACATTTATCAAATTTCAGGGAGGTGCAGATTTCATGTAGCCCCCCCCCCCCTTCCCGTTTTAAATGGTTGTCCTCCTAGCACCTAATTAGACATATGAAACAAAAATCATCCCTTTCGATTATTTTGATGGCATTTTGGAATTACCTAAATTCTTATTTTATTCATTTTTCATAAATTACACTTTCTCTTTTCGCGTTGATTGAGGCAGCTCCCTAATTTCCAGAAAAAAAAAACCTATAAATTAATCATTTTCTTTGCAGCAGTTCTTTGGATGACTACGAGTTTTTCAGGTGTGTATTTTCCAGGCTTTCGAAATTTCAGCTGATTATTTTTAAAATCTAAAATTTACATTTTAATTCTTATTATTTCTAACCTTTAAATCAAATAGGATTATGGCAAACATCAAGGTCTTTATCAATTATTTAACCAAAAATGGCAATATTTTGTGTAAAAGACATCTTCTTGGTCCTGGATGGGACTAGGCTTCAGGACAAAATAGTACTCAACAGCAGTTTTGAAAAATTGAAAGAAAATGGGCAGACAGGGGCAAAAGGGAACCAATATCTCACTTTTTTCATATTTTCATTTTCATGTTAGTGGTCACTTTTGTTTGAAACTGAACAACATTTAATTATAAATATACTACAACCTTTCAGTAAAATTTAGTGTGTCTTTATATACTTGGTATATATCTGGCACTCTTTCAGCTTATGAAAAACTTTATAAAGTAGTTTTAATTAATAATTTAAATTAGTAATTATTATTTTTTACAGAACAGCAAAGAATGTAGAAGAGATTGTTAGAAAACAAGGTGTTGTACCAGCCACTATAGGTGTGATTAATGGAAAGATCAAAGTAGGTATGTAAGATATTATAATGCTAATTATGAAAGGATATGAACATGGAAACTGTTGCCTGGGAACTGCCAGACTGATCAGTATAAGTGTTATTAACCCTTTCCTTTCTGTAGACCCCTTTTGACACCTTTAGCTCCACCCCTTTTTATACGCCCGTCTAAGAAAGACCGACATATTATTGTTACCCTCCGTCCATCTGTTTGTCTGTCCGTTTGTCCTTCCGTCTGCCCCTCTGTTAACTTTTTGGTTTCCAGAGATTTATTCTGTAACCTCTTGACATATTGATTTCATATTTGGGAAAGAGTTATGGCCCTTTGACTTAGTGAAATTTTGAAAGTATAGGTTTCCGGAGTTTTTTACTTTACTTTTACTGCTTGACATATTAATTTCATATTTAATATTTGAGTATATCTAGGTGAGATACAGATCAAGTTGGAATTTGGTTCAGGTTGGTTGATTTTGTACAGAGTTATGGCCCTTGGACTTTGTGAAATTTAATTTGATATTTGTTAATTATTACATCTTGGTAAGGCACATATTTTGTTTGATTTTTTTTTTCAATCAAAATTTTGTTGTGGTCCAACAATACCATAAAGTTCGATTTGACAGTGGACAGGCATGATCATTCTTGGCGCAGCAGTTTATTAGGGCTATAGTATGGTGTTGTGTAAGGCCTAGGATGAGGATATGGGCTTATTGAACAAAATATAACTTGGGCAACAAAAGAGTGTTCTTGCGTGAGGCTGGGGACTAAAAAGATAAGTCAGGGGGTCTCAGAGGGGGTCCTGTGTGTTTGAAAGGGGTGCAAGCCCCCTCACCGGAGAGCAAGTGTTGGGACCATACATCCTCGCTAGATAGCCTAGCCTATAGCTCATAAGGTAGATTTTTGGATTTTGTTGAGTTGCTGGCTGTAGTATGCACTGCAGATTTTTCAAAAAAATTTAAACCTGAATTTGAAAGGCAAAAGATGCATTTTTTGGTCCCTTTGAGCCCCCTGTTGTCTCCATGGTAATAATGAATCAGATTGTGATAGCATTTTTCTGAAGACACTAGGCCAGTGTGTACTTTCACCAAGTGTATGAACCTTTTGGTTGAATTTCAAAGAAACTAGAACATTTTGATTTTCTAGTTCAATTCAGAATGGTCAAAATAGAATTTCCAGCAAAGTCTCAGAAAGGAAAGGGTAAATTGAGCAAAACACTTTTTGTCAAAAACTGCCAATTAGTTTTTGTTGGTCTTAATGTGGCAAAACATGATGTTTCAGTGTGGAAACACCTGTTTTAGACCTTTTCTGTAGATTTTCATAAATCTCTATTGAGGCATTTAAGGGTATTCTGACTAAGGATTGAACATTTTTTATACTTGTGAATTCATGTGTTAAACATTACAGTACACACAGAGTGTTTAAGTTACAAAACACCCAGGTCTGACATGAGTGAAAACACTTTGACATTATTTACTTACCAATATATTTCCATGTAATTAACAACATGAAGTTTGCTGATGTTTTGGTTTGAAATTTGGTCTGAAGCTTAGAGATGATGAGTTATATTGTGTAAGCAATTTTCAAGTTTGTTGGGCACCCACTTCCTGTTTGCCGATACTTTCAATTTTTCGAAAAAACAAATTTTCGTCGTTGGCTTCTACTGGAGGGAATGATTTGAAATTTGGTTTGAAACTTTGAAATGATGAGTTGTATTGCAAAAGTGGTTTTTCAAATTTGTCGATCATCCACTTCCTGTTTTCCAATACTTTTACTTTTTACTATAAACCAAATTATCTTCATAAGATTTTTAGACTTGTATCAGCTTGGAATGATTTAATATTAAGTCTGAAGCTGAGAAATGACATGGTTTGGTAGAAATTCAAGAAATCACTGTATCCAGCAAATTACTCTATCAACACATTTGTGTGTCAAACAGAATGTGAATCCACACTTACCTCAATTTTACTTTTGACAGGAATTTCAGGATCGAAATTGCGGGGCCCTTCTGACAACGCCAGTTTCGACATGCTCTAGTTTTGATACTTATACTTACACACATTTACCCAGAGATTTTTTATATTTTATATTTTTATGTTTTTTTTCTATGTTTACATTTATGTATAATATGTATCTATAATGTATTGATATTGAGGGCCTCAATGAAGATTAGTTTTGTAACTAACTGTGTTACCCTCTTGAAATAAAGCCTTCATTATTATTATTATTATTAGAGATGTAACATGTAGATTGAGGGGATATCACTAATAGGGTTTAAAGAATTGTATATTATATTGATATCCTCTTAATAAGTAACTACCGTATATCGGGATTATTTTCAGATGTTTAATTTTCGCTATGTTCTCGGTTGACAATCTAGCATTAAAATTAGCCTCTGTGTAAATTTCACTGCCTATTCAAATGCATAAGATAAAATGATAAAACATGGACTACAAAACAGCGAATATTTTCTGCGGTTGACAATCAAGCACGAAAATTAGCCTATACATAAATTTCACTGCCTATTAAAAGGCATAAGATAAAATAGTAAAAGGCAAACTATAAACACAGCGAATATTTTCCTGACTTGTTTTACACCAAAAAATGCTAACACACCTGACATTAAAATAACTTGATTTATTACGTACTTAGTGAAAATATGTTCTGTTTTGCATATGTAATATAGCCGGAAGTTAACAATCCATATCATATACCCAGTCTGGTATGGCCATATGAGACCGCCTCGTTCTGAAATATCCATATAAGCCTGGTGATATGGCTATTTCAGCCCGGATGTGATGATAACTCTTAACTGGAAGTATATAACAAACAGATTAAGATATGGCCTTTTCCATATCAGCACGTTTATCATCCCTCACCCATTTCAGCCCTTGGCTGTGCCTTGGGCTGATATGGGAGTCTCAGGATGATAACTGTCTGATATGGAAAAGGCCATGTATTAAATCTCTATATATGATATGAGAAAATAATATGTTTTATTGTATTTAGATATTTTTGTTTTTTAGGTTTATCAAATCATGAGCTGGAGTTATTGGCAAAGGGAGATAAGCCGTGTATCAAAACTTCTCGCAGGGATTTGTCATATGTTATTTCTCAGGTATTATGAGACTGTTAGACTGTCAGACATATTGATATAATGTTTTCTCTTATTATGTGGCAGTAATATCTATTAATTTTTTGTATCACTTAGTGATAACTTTTATGCTATCATTTCATTGGCCTTTCATATAATTAGATAACTTTTCAGTCGTATTTTCATTGGTTGTTCTAGGGGTCACACATCAGGTCAAAACCACGTCATGGAAATTCTTTTGTTATTTTTAATTCGGTGCTCATTTCATTATGTCGTCTGCATTATTTTTTAATAATTTTATTGGAAAGAAGAAGAAGTGAAAAATGAGCTTCGTGTGTACACACATATTAATTCATTCTCCCAAAACAGTTGAATATGTTTTGTCTACTTGATATATATTATTTTATTGCTAAAAATAAGTTTCCTTCCTGTGTTCATGTAAGGATGTAATGTGTATTGAGATCATTGACACATGGAAATTGACATTGGAATCAGTTACCACAGATACAGAGAAATTTACACCTACATTTTATTGCAAATAATTCGTAACATTTTCACTCAACTGACAAACAGAAATTAATTTTATTAAAGATGTTTAAAACTGTAATTACAATTCAACCCAGCTTTCTGAAAAGATACCCAGGTTTGTCACCAGCGTGGAACCATTTACTTGTCATTACTATTGATTGTTGTGTACATGTGCGTATAATGCAACATACATGTAGTTCCTCAATCTACAACACTTATTGTTGCTTCTACTTTATGTACGGGAAAATTTAATGTTAGACTTTACATTCATTGTAAGGATAAGTTTAAAGTACATAATCAATATTCAATGTATTCACAAATACAACAAACATAAATTCTCCCAACTAAACATAATTGGGAGAACATGAAAGAAGAGATTACAAATGAATTTTATCATAAGAGAAATAGTTTTCACAACTCATGAGGCTTGTAAAATAAAAGGCTTGTAAAATCCTTTCGTAAAATATTGTATATCGCTTGTTATCAACTCTCGCTATTTAATTACAAATAATAATTAATTCGCTGAAGCTTCTTAATTAATATTGTGTAATTAAATAGCTTGAGTTGATAACAAGCGATATACAAGCCTCACTCATAACAAAACCTATAATTATAGATAACCTTACACAGATGAAAGTGAAAAATTGAGAAATATCAGACATGGGAGGGTTAAAGATCTAAATCTTGCTCTCATGAGGTTTTCAATTTCAGATAACCATTAAAATTTTACCCAAAGGTGTCTTGGATTTCTAAATCTTGCATCTTTAACAATCGGATGGTTTATTTTATCATTAAAACGTCTTCATGTCATACTTGAGGTACACTATTTCAAAGCGACGTTGATGACATTATAATAAGTTGCAAGTTAATTTTCTGTCTTCAAAAACATAACTATCAGTGAGAAATAGCATTCTTTATCAGCCTCCTAAACATATATTAGGAAGATACTTTAAAAGCTATATAAGCATTGTGCTGTTGGTTTTAAACCTGTAAAATTGAATAAGTTTTGTATAACTTGATTTCAGTAAGAGAACAAAAATTGTATACATATGATAAATGAATGGAAACTTATAGATGTACTTCTGGTTTGTCTGCAAAGTACTAATTATCAGAAAGATGGTATGATGAGGTATACAACCGATATACCTGTTACTATGAGAGATTGTCCATGGGACAGTCGGGCAGCACATGACAAATTTTGATTTCCATTTAGGAATCACAAACACATAAAATCAATGCGTTAAGTCTAACATCTATATTATTATAGGGTATAAATGGTGGAACAACAGTATCGGGGACCATGATTATTGCGCATAAAGCTGGTATTCCTGTCTTTGTTACTGGAGGTATAGGAGGGGTACACAGAGGGGCTGAATCTTGTAAGTTTGATTGTGCGGTAGATATTTATAAAGCAATTAAAAGGTTAAGCATCAGCAAGGGGCAAAGGTCAGTGCATGCAAAAATAAACAAGAAAAACATAATCCTAACAAAATGGTACAAGCAAAAAAATTTGTCAAAACTACAGTACAAATTGAGATTTTGCTGTATGCAATGATGTTTATGAATTCTTGGTGGATGGGAAAGTTCATCGTGCCACCTGCACCTCCAAGTGTACACAAAAATTGTTTCCACCACACCTGTAAAATGGTAAAATATGTAATCTGTCCTGCACTGAGAAATGTAAACTAGACATCTGTTAAATACAAAAATTGAAACAACACAAACAACCACAAAATGGAGATTCATCCAATAATATCAGACATGATTTTCCTCCGATTTGAAGAAGAAATTCTGCTTTTTCCATTTCTGATTTACAATAAAAGTTCTGAATTGTTGTTTTTTTTCAAATATATGACTTTCAGCTTACTAGTGAATTACCAACATTAAAAACAAGTAAGTAAACAGTAGCAGAAACTACAAAAAGTAACTTTAAGATGAGAGACAACAATAAAAGCATTATCTAATAAGGATTGTACTCCATATCTATTTATTTGTAATGTGTCTGCAGTTCAATCTGTATTTTGACTTTTCCTATTACAGCCATGGATGTGAGTGCTGACTTGACAGAGCTTGGTAGAACTCCAATAACAGTAGTATCAGCTGGGGTTAAATCTATACTGGACATTGGTAGGACTTTAGAGTATTTGGTATGTATGCATGGGTCTTCATGGAAAATGTAAATGAACATGTACTTGATTCTGCATGTATATGTAAATAACTATAAGCTGGGAGGTAATGGACACCATGTTGTGTCCCTACGTGTATATAAACACATGTAGATTGTTATTTTTTTCACAACTGTAAAGGTTTCCATTAGATTATATTTTTGTGCTTGGATCTTCATAGGTTATTGTATCAAGAAATTACCCCAACAAAGGTATGACATTTTAGAGACATCATAAGTGAATACCATTAAATAGTAACTTCAGTATATTGTTATTTAACCTGAACATATACGGAAAATTTGAAATGATCTCAAAGAAACCAAAGAAGCATTATATGTATACATAAATAACTTTGTTGTTACTTTGTAGAGGGTTACTTATATCTCATCTAAAGAAATATTTTCTGCATATATTACTTTATCAATTCCCAAAATTACTGGAAAAAAAATAAAGATCTTCCGACTGTGTCGACAGTGCATATGAATGTACTACAAAGAAGCTGCAACTATCTAGCATTTTTCTTATTTTTAAAAAAGTCACTTTTATTTGTCAAATTTTTATATTCAAATTGATTTTTTTTGTTGCTACTCCAAAGATCAAAGAGACAGAAGCTAAATATCGAATAAAATGTGAAAAGGTTTTGAATTTTAGAAAAATTGATTGTCTGTAATCAAGTTAAAAATATGATTGATTGATTGAATTAATTGATTGAATATTGTACAGCAATTTTTAAGCTATATCAAAATGAGAACAAATTTTTTTTTTTCATTGGATTTTGATGGGGTTTTTTGCAAATGCTTTCTTGTAAAAAATGCAATAAAACACTCCCCTGCACATTTTTCCCATCTTGTACCGTTTCCCACGTAAAAGGGGTCAAAGAGAGACAAAAATGCCATTTTGGTTCGTGTGGGAAATTTTTATTTTTTATCCAATTTTGATGGGATTTTTTTCATTGGATTCCTCTCAATGAATGCTTTCATTATTATGCCAGCAGTTTTTTGCTATCTCTTACTGTTTTCGAGATAATTGGGGTTGAAGGTACCGAAGGGGGCCAAAAAATGCCATTTTGGTTTTTGTGTAAAATTTTTACTTATTATCCAATGCGATGGGATTTTCCCCGTTGGATTCCTTTCCTTGAATGCTTTCATGAAAATGCCAACAAATTTTTGTTGTATCTTTCAGTTTTTGAGGATATTGCACTCAAAGCTGGCAACAGGTAAAAAAAACTCCATTCATCTAACATACAACTCTAAGGCGGGGGACCTTGAGCACTGCTCTATTTTTTTTTTTATTTAAGACTGTACATTTCTACACATGTTTGTTGTTAACACAGTTTTTCATCTGAAAATTGATGACTGCTAAAATATACTACACTTTAAGAGAAGAAATCCCAAAATTTTAAAACTGTGAAAATTTCCCAATTGATGTACAGTGCATGTGCTAAAAAGCCAGGATAGTCAATAAACACGGTAAATGTTGCATTTCGGGAACAAATCTGTTTTTCTTTCCTAATGAGTAATGACGCAATAGCAATACATTTTCAGAAAGAGTTACTTTCATAGTAGTGACTATACAAAAATTTGAAGGGAAAGATTTTTATTTTTGGTATATATGTAATTGACTATGATTTACTTGTTCATTTCAGTATGACTTGAGGTTTGTTTGAATTTTGTGTATATTTTGCTTTTAGGACTAACATTTTCTTAATGTTGTGTATTTTCACTGTATTATTTAACATATATAGATAATTTTTATTGTCATTTGATTGCAATTATTTGCACATTTACCTAAATAGAACACTTAATGCTTTAAACAGGGAGGAAATTACAGATTTTTTTTGCTGTGTAAAGCTTATCTTGTATACTATTTTTATATTTCAAGCTTAGGCTTAATCATTGTCATCATTGTTAAATTCTTCCCTAATTGAAGTATCATTGTTTTTATTTTAGTTTTTTTTTGTATAAAAGATTGTGTTCACTTCATTGAGGCTTTGTGCTGGTTGCCCACTCGTAATCACTGTAGGCGTGTCCGTCAGCACTCTCTTGGTTTCACTAATTAACTCTAGTTACTTACATTTTAAACAATGTGTACTTTATTGAGAAAGGAAGAGGCCTTTCTGTATTAAATGTCATCTGATATTACTTGAATATAACTGATTATTCTATGTTAAAAGTTCTGTTATACTGTATTCTAATGTAATTCCAAAAAAGACTACTCTAAATTGATTTTAGAATTGAGAAGAGGATTTGATCTGTATCATAAATCGCTATTGGTTGCGACTGTCAATCGTGGATTTTACCACCTGAAAATTTTATGCTTTCAAATAAAAATAAGTGTTTCAAACAAAAGTGCATTAGATTCTTTATTTTACTATATGTTTATTTCCAGTGAAGTTCATTTCTGTACACGTTAGACTGAAATTAGGTATACAGATGCATCTTGGCAGTATCTAAATTAAGGCTGTATTCATTATAGTCAAATAATTTTAGTTAGAGTCAAGCTCCTTGAACTTAAATATAAAAAAAACAGTTCATGTTTCTGGACACTTTCTTTGCAATGTATGCACATCTTAAATTAATCTCCCAAAAAGTTGTTCATACCTCTTCCTATATCAGATTATCACCTCGGCTACACCATATCCTCCATATTGGATATACTATGCCCTTTTCACATCAACGTATTATACATCCTGACGTCTTTCATACTATGACATCATATAAATCGTCAATTTTGAAGTAAACATCTCCTTCTGGTATGCAGAGGTGCTATCTGACAAAGAAAGAGCTATTCACCTGTCCTCTGTTTCAGAGATGGATCTTTAACTGAATTTGGTATTTAGATATGTAGATCATGTTCTTATTTGGTAACAGTAGAAAAGACCAATCTGTTTATTTTAGGGTATGGTATATGTGAACTCGCTCACCTTACTTTCATTTACCGTTTCTCAGTTAGTCTGAGTTATGAAAAACATACCAATTCTAACATCACAATGCAATCTAAATTCTTTATAATAGGGGTTTCGGGAACTTCAGGATAATAGGAACTTGTGTTTAATGTTTAAATTATTCTTATTTGATAATGAAACAGCTACAATATTTGTCCTTTGGGAATCAAAATAATTCATGAAAAAGGTGAATATCTTTATTTTTAGTAAGTATGTCATTTTGAACTAGATTCAATACTTTAGTACTTGAAAGTTTTTCTGAGCAAGTACTCAGGTACTTGCTATGTGGAGAACCTTCATACAAAATGTAGAATGGTGCTTTTTCTGATTGTTGTTTTATTTCTAGGAAACTGAAGGAGTGTGTGTTACAAGTTTTGGTTCAAGTAAAGATTTCCCAGCCTTCTTTGTACCGGGAAGTGGATTTCAGGCACCATATAATGTAGAAGATGAAACACAGGCAGCAAAACTGATTGGTAAAAATAACTACTTGACATATAAATGGAAAGTTTTGATTGGTTAATAAAGGCTTCTTTCCATAAATTTCTGTTTGAACTCAACTCAAACAAGCAATATCTAAATTTAAGAAAATTTTGTTAAAACCTAAGGAGTATCTCCCTCTTGCATAGCTCTGTCCTTTAGCTGATTTTGGCTTTCCTGTTTACATCCTATTGGTATTTTGTTCTCTCTCAGCTTTTACATATTTTGGTTTATGGATTTCCAAATGTTTGATTTGATCTGCACTGAAGAGACATAAATTTGTTATTTGTTACACATTTTCAGTTTATGCATTGAAAAATGAGTTCCTGATTTGCAATCTTCCCAAATTTCAAATAATAATATTGTTTAAAATAAATCTTGTCAAAATTAGATCTATAAATTTTTCTTACAGTCCCTGCATGGAAGATCTTAGAACACTCAATTTTACGTTCTGTTTTGATAATTTATTGGAAATCATAAAGCTTAATGTCTTCAGAATCATGAAAACTGGATTCTGATTAGTTGATGTCAAAGGTCATAGAACTGAAAGTAAAATGGGAATTTGTTAGATCTTCCATGTGGTGACTGTAAGAAACAATTGGCACATCTAATTTTAGTTAATTGGTTCCTTATAAAATTAACCATTTACACTTAAAAGGATTGTTAAACTTTATTTTCTTCTGGGCTTTATTGTTTGGGACATTTAAATTTCCATGATACATGTGTCATCTTCTTAAGGTTACATATTAAAACCTGCATATCCTGCATTAGGTCAAACATTGATTTCATAGTTTAACTGAGTTTGAGTCCCCACTGACATACATGTTGTATACCGGGCTGTAATTAGAATTTAAAACTATAAAATGTATTTGCTTCAAAGGACCATGTATGTTGATGAAATTAAGCAAACAAAATCATAGATTCATGTGCTTATGTATGTTACATCAAGATTTTAGCAGGAAAAGAGTTCTAGTATGATTTATTTTGCTATAAAATTGGCTCTTCTTTGGCTACATAAACTTCGACAAAATACATGTATTTTGAATTAAATAAAAAAAAAATTGAGTACTTTTCAGCTGTGCTTATATGAGATGAATAGGAAATTGATGTTTATGAACAAAAAATATTTGAATGGATGAAACCACAGGAAGTCCAACAATTTGTCATGTCTTTGAAACCTATCATTCTCCCTTACTTAATATGAATTGTCATAACAAGATATATTGTTTTATCAAAATTGTCTCATGTTTTAGATGCCCATACTAAATTAGAATTAAATAGTGGTGTACTAATAGCAGTTCCAATACCCAAGGAAAGTGCAGTTGATGGAGAGAGGATAGAGGCAGCCATACAGACAGCTTTACAAGAAGCCAAGTAAGTATAAATTATAACCATGGATATCTTCTAATGGCAGTTCCAATACCCCAGGATAGTGCAGCTGATGGCGAAAAGATAGAGGCAGCCATACAGACATCTTTTCAAGAAGCCAAGTTAGCACAAAATGTAACCATGGATATCTTTGACAGTAATTAAATATGTTGTACACCTCCTATTTTTCCTCTGAGTGATTCTTTTGGATGGATCTATCTTATGTACTATGTGCATTTTTGTCTCAGAAGTAAACACAGCATTTCTGGTGGTGATCTCGGATGTATCAACAATTGGAAACTATAGGTATAGAAATTGTAATGCTGATGTTAGTTATAAGTCAATAATATCCGACATTCTGTTGCATAAGTATCAGTACAACTGAAACCTGCATTTAATCTATTGGCCCAGCCTTCTTACTCATGTATGAATTTATATAATCATGTTGGATATTTCACAAGCACTAAGTACAGCCAAGCCATTTGATATTTGACATGTAGTTGTTACTAAAGTAAATTTAAAGTAAAGTAAATTTAATCTTAAGTCAACACAATTCATGTATAATACAACAGAATAGCATGAACTCTGATTAGCCCTATAACCGAACATACAAGTAAGTGAGAACCAGACCATCAAAAGAAGACTCCAAAGACAATGACAATATTGGAAACACAAGGAAACACATCACACAAGCACAAGCACAGCAAAGAAAAATCTGTAAAATCAATAATGTTCTCTAATCACCGGTAGCCCCACACATGTGACAAGCCTCACTATGCACACACTGTAAAGACCAGACACAAATAAAGCAAGCACTAAGTTAAAAATAATATACTAGAGGAACATTGAGAACGAAACCAAATTAGAACAATTTTTATCTCTCAGGACCTCTTTAATGTGGCATCACCTTTAGAAATATAAACAGTTAAGAGAAAAGAGAACTGAAGCCACTAAGAATTCAAGAAATATTGAAAGCATAATAAATAAAAAATAATGCAAACAGAAATTATTATATGAGTATACTCTTATTCAACACTCAAGCTGTTATGATCAGTGTGCATAATTAAGCAATACATTGTGCAGGCATTACATATCCTGAGTTCAGAGTTTTTGATTATAATAGATATCTTAATTATTTTCATCATTTGTGATTAATGTGTAAAGGCAATTTCATCTAAAGAAATTAATGTTAAAAAAAAGGTGAAAACAATTTTTGTGACTCCTGCAGTAGTTGATAAATATAGAATCCGAAACCGAGTGAAAAACAACATTTCTACACTAGAGATAGTTACATTTTTCCCAATGGTAAAGTTAAAGAAAGGCAAATTTGTTTGACGTCATAATTGATTTTTCATCCAATCACTTACCATGAACAACATTCTCTCTAGAGAGGAGAAACATATTTTGCCCACTGTTCAGGAAAAGTATTTATCGGTAATTTGTATGAATTTTCTTTGATCTACAGAGACTGATAATCTCAGTATCACCAAACTGGACATTATCACAAAATTATTAGGTCACTGTGAAGGCGTCATGTGTGGGTTGCTAAGTTGACATCATATTTTGTACTATTTGTAGTGTTCATACGCATAATACATTGAATGAAGAATCAATGGAAAATATTGCAAATAGCAATAGATTAACTGTACTAAAATAGAATTTTCAGCTTTTTTCCACTTAATATGCAGTTTTAATTGTCATTTGTGAATTACCGATAAAAGAAATATAGGACATTTAGTTTTTGAAACGGACTTTATCATGGCGTAACGCATCAATCTCGCCCTAACGGGCTCACTTGATACTAGCCGTGATAAAGTCTATATTAAAAACAAATTGTCCTATATTCCATATATCCGTAAATATACAATATTTAACGAAAGTATATGGAGTAAATGATATACAATGTATATTGATCATAAAGATTTAAGTATAAAATAAAAGCCATACCTATTTGAGTTTAACATTTCAATGTTATTTCAGAACAAAAGGAATTATGGGAAAAGAAGTAACGCCATATATACTACAGAGAGTATTGGATATGACAGAGGGAGCATCACTGTCAGCCAGTATCCTTGTCGATCACTTTTTTGGTTAATAGTAGAATCAAATTGGTGCGAAATGACCAAAAAGAGAAAAAAATTTAAGAACTTTTTTTCACGACTGAAAAAAGGGCAGGAGGGAATGAGACTTAAGGATTTTTTATTATGACCTATTAACTAATTTGTTAGTTAGAAAGGCCAATCTATTCATTTTGAGACCAGTGCACTAAAGAATCTTTATATTTTACCAGAGTCCAAAGCATTAGTAAGATTTTTATGCATGTAAACATTAATCTAGAGTGCAAGATGAAATAGATCATAATCCAAGTTTTTGTCATTTAAAAAATGTCTCAACATTCCTTGACTATGATTAAGATATAGCTCTAGTAGAAAATAATGCCAGAGTTGGTAGTAAAATAGCCAAAAAGCTGTCAGAGATCAGGGGAGATAAACCATCTGTAGTACACAGAATGTCCTCAAAGAAGTCAGATAAGAGTAGAATTGTAAGTAGGACATAGGAACATGGACAGCATTTTTCAGATAGAATTACAATTCTTAACATTTCGTACCAAAACATGACGTTTAAGTATTGTGATGTTCAAATACTTGTTTAAAACGTCATAAATATTTGAAACGATGCAGCTTCCGATACAATACAGGACGTTTGAGACAAGAGCTCTTTTATGTTTGATGACATTATTAGGAGGGAAGACTGGTACCAGAGTTCATTCCTGTCGGGTTCACACATTCTCTCATTATTGGGATTACCCTCCATCGGGGCACTTTAAATATACAAATCATATCCATTAACCTGAAAGTTCCATATTTATGTAACTTGAATTTTCAAAATTGAACTAGACATTTATACCCTATTATACATGTAAAAAGATATGATCAATAATGTGAAATTTCGTATAGTCTGATTATGTTTTTTTGTACTTATGCTTTGACTAATTTCCTGAATTTTCTGTGGATCAGTAAGTCTGAATTCATATTCATGGATGATAATAGCATACTAAGAGTAATATGTTTTGAAATGTTTCCTTTGAAATTGCCAAACCATGTGAATTCTAATTATGTCTCCCCCCCTCTCTCAAGTAAAATTTGTGATTTACTCCTCAAATCTTGGAATACAGCATGGTTATTTCCTTATTTATTCCTTTGATTTAATAGATAACCATATGTTTTTAGGTACATATCAGTTTCTTGTCAGAGTTCAGAAGTTCCTCCCCACCTCATAATCTCTTGCTTAAACTAAAATATGCTTTTTAATGGCTTAAATTAATGCCAACTTTCATTAAGGGCTATTCCAGAAAAAATTATCACCCAGGGGGAACGCCAGTTTTATTTTTTTCTCTTGGTCCTGGGAGTCAGCCTGATGTTGACTAATGGTAGAAATAATATTTTTTCTATTGGTGGTGGGGTCAAAAATATATGGTATCCCTCCCTGGATGGTACATTTAAATGGAATAGCCCTAACTGCATAATACATGAATTTACACTTTGGTCTGCCATTGCTTTTTATCTAACGCAGGTTCCTGCAATTTCTACATCACAAAAGTAAAATATGAAGTCATAATTCAAAAGTTGATTGTTTTGAGACGTCAAAAAATTATTTGGAGACAAATATGGGATCATTTGAAGACAAAATACCAAATATGAATTCATATGTATACAATAGAAGACTAGAAATAGGAAATTTGATGGTGTCAGATATTGATGTATATTATTGAAAAATTGAAGTTGTCTTTGACAACATCAAACTTAAGCAAGTAGAATTACAAAAAAAAATATGTGGACTGAGAATTTTAGGAAATTTACCAAAATTGGAACAAAATAGGGAATATATAAATGTTTCTTATTATGGAAACAAATTTCAAAAAAAATGGTTATTTCATAGAATTCCAAAAACATTGCCTTTGAGAATTTTGTGAAAACTACCAAATTAGAATCATTTAATTCTGTAATTCCTATTTTTCAGAATTATGATGGTACCAAAAGTCTTTAGATTTAAGATTGTATCCAAAAAGATTAAAAAATTTAAAAAGATTTCAGGAAATATAGCTAGGTGGAAACTTGGTTTATCTTTTTCTTTTTTTTTATTTTTGTTCTGTAATTATTTACTTATTGAATCAACCTGAATAGCTGAAATGGACAATTTACTTCAATTTTGTTCTTTTGTCAAATACATACTATATTCATCATCAATGTTTGTATATTACAGGTAGTAGTTGGTGGTTCCATTGTTGATTTTTATGCCAAAATATCTGCAGATGATGTAGCGGTTAGTTACTTTAGATAAAATTAAGAAATAGATTATTGCAAGCGGGCTCTATGCGAATTAGAACATGGACAGACCTTATATTTGTCAGTATTTTATACCGAGAGATAGCGAGGTATAAAATGAAGACAAATATAAGGTCTGACCATGTTCTAATTCGCATAAAGCCCAATTGCAATAATCTATTTCGATTCTAATATATTTA
>MJUU01022593.1:18219-30776 GCA_002080025.1 Modiolus philippinarum
ATAATCTGTTATAAAACATATAAAATACAAATATTTTAAAATCGAAGCGGGTATAAATGTGAGCTGGTTGTATTTCTCATTTATATGACTGCTTAGTTATGTTATTTTTGAAGCCAAAAAAGAAAAGAAAAGGAATAAAACTCCTATTTATAATTCTATTAACGTTAAAAATTAAAGATTTTATATTTAAATCGTTGGGCATGATATGCAACATAAATAATATTTCATAACAACAACACATTCGTTGCTAGGTTATGGTTATGTCAATTTCAGTTCCGAGTCTTATATTTAGTAACTGTTGTAAATTTCTATTATTATCATTATTTGATGTGGATTTTGGATGATTCATTATTCTAAACTTTATTTACACAAAATAAAATGAATATTGAGTGAATAAAATGTGAAATTGTACATTACGATTGTCCTTTTGTAATAAATATACGCATGTGCTAAAAAATATTGTTGGAATTAGAACATAGCTTTGTTTCCAAAGCGAAAGAAGAGGGTCATATTAGAATCCTTTTTAGTCATCAAAACAACCCTCCCTTATTACAATATTTGCATATATACAACATAGTTGGAAAAAACAGCCTAAACATGAGCCCATTCTTGCTCAATTTTTAAAAGAGGACAGAGAAGACAAAAAAAATACTGATAATTTGTAAATACATGTAAATGTCTGTATTTTTAGGTTTGTCACTGAACTACTTCCTGTTTGCTGATACTTTGATTTATAACTATAAAGCAAATTTTTGTCAAAGATTTCTTGACTTGTTTCAGTGGAAATAATTTGATATTTAGTCTGAAGCTAAGAAATGATATGGTTTGGTTAAACTTCATGAAATCACTGTGTCCAGCAAATTACTGTATCAACACATTAGTGCTTCAAACAGAATTTGAATCCACACAAATATGATTTTTAGCTCAATTGGCTATGCCAGGGTGAGCTTTTGCCATCACTTGGCGTCCATTGTCCTTCATCCATCCGTCGTCCGTCCGTTGTAAACTTTTCATTCAAACATCTTCTACTCGGAAACCCTGGGCCAATTGGAACCAAACTTGGTCACAAAAGTCCTTGGGTGGTCCCCTTTAAAAATTGTGTCTGGCAAGTCCGCACTCCATCGGGTATCTTGGAAAATTGGACCCTATATATAAAGATCTTCTCCTCTGAAACTACTGGACCAATTGGAACCAAACTTGGTCACAATGGTCCTTGGGTAGCCCCTTTTAAAAATTGTGTCTGGTAAATCCGTATCATATCCAAGATGGCTGGCAGTGGGGAAGGTGGTTTTAACATTGGACCCTATGGGAATGCATTCAAAGATCTTCTTCTCTGAAACCACTGCTTCAATTGAAACCAAACTTGGTCACAATAGTTCTTGGGTGGTCAACTTTAAAAAATATGTCTTGCAAGTCCGTTCACAGGCCAAGATGGCCACCAGCGGGGATCTTTGTGGAAAAATGGACCCTGTATTCATAGATCTTCTCCTCTGAAACTACTGGGCCAATTGGAACCAAACTTGATCACAATGATCCTAAGGTGGCCCCTTTTTAAAAAATGTGTCTGGCAAGGCTGTATCATATCCAAGATGGCCACCAATGAAGAATGTAGTTTTAATATTGGACCCTATGGGAATGCATTCAAAGATCTTCTCTGAAACCGCTGGGCAAATTTGAACCAAACTTGGTCACAATAGTCCTTGGGTGGTCCCCTTTAAAAAATTTGTCCCGCAAGTCAACATGTTATCTAAGATGGCCGTCAGTGGGGAACTTTGTCACAAATTGGACAATATATGCAAAAATCTTCTCCTCTGAAACAACTAGGCCAATTGGAACCAAACTTGGTCACAATGGTGTTTAGGCGGCCTCTTTTGAAAAATATGTCCGGCAAGTCTGTAGCATATCCAAGATGGCCACCAGCAGGGAACAAGGTTTTAGCATTTGACCTTACAGGAAAGCATTCAAAGATTTTCTTCTTAAAACTGCTGGGAAAATTTGAACCAAACTTGGTCACAATAGTCCTTGGGTGGTCCCCTTTAAAAAATGTCAGGCAAGGCAGCATGTTATCTAAGATGGCCACCAGTTGGGAATTTTGTCATAAATTGGACAGTATATGCAAACATCTTCTCTGAAACAACTGGGCCAATTGGAACCAAACTTGGACACAATGGTGTTCAGGTGGCCCCTTTTTAAAAATGTGTTCGGCAAGTCCGCATCATATCCAAAATGGCCAGCAGCGGGGAACGTGGTTTTAACATTGGACCCTATAGTGAAACATATATATTCAAAGATCTTCTCCTCTGAAATCACATTGTAAATTTGAATCATACTTGGTCACAATGGTCCTTACTTGGTCCCCTCCATAAAATGTGTCCGGCATGTCCACATAGCATCCAAGATGGCAGCCAGTGGGGAACATAGTTTAGCATTGGACCCTGAGAGGAAATGTATTTAAAGATCTCCTCTGAAACTTCTTGGCCAATTGGAACCTGGGAAATCATTCAAAGATCTTCTCTGAAAATACAAGGCCAATTAGAACCAATGTGAGGTACAAGGGTCCTCAGATGGTGTTCGAGAAAGGTGTCAATTGGACTACGCCCCATAAAAAATAGCTGCCAACAGAGAACATAGTTTAATTTTGGATTATATAACATCAATGTCTATAAACAAACTTGAGAATAAGACCCTTAAACATTGGATTATTTTGACTTAATGTGTCAGCCATGGCCCAGGTGAACGATACAGGCTCTTGAGAGCCTCTTGTTACTTTTGCTCAGAGTTTCAGGACTGAAATGGGGGGCACTTCTGACAATGCCAGTTTTGACATTCTCTAGTTTGATCTTTTAGAAATTTTCCAATAACATCATATTGACTCAATATCTTGAAGTGATTTATCCACATGCCAAGTACTAAAAGACAAAAAGGCCTAATTAATGACTTATGTTTGCATTACATGTTGAATACAATTATCTCCATGTTCTTAAATATAAATCATGGGTATACTTTCTCATCTATGTTAGTTTGTACATAGTCTTTAAGATCAATTATGCTATGAATGAATACATTGTTGGCATCACATGTTGTCAAACATTCAAACAAAAAAGTAGCTATTACTTAATATGAAATTAAAACAGAAAGAAAAGGAAATGCCCATATACTGAAAATTTCAGTCACAGTCTACAATCTGCCAGAGAATGCCACAATGAAAACAGAAATTAAAGAAAAAAGACAACTCTGAGTAAACAATGAAAGGTAGGAACTCAGGATACCTGGACTTGTTACTGACACTAACAATAGCTAGCAGTAGGGTAATCAGGTTTTAGGATAACTTAATATGTCCTTTCACTATCCTGTTTTCCTATAGTATAAATGCATATCAATAAAACCAAGTACAGTTAGACTTAGAACTTCAAGACCACTTTCTTGAACAAGAAAAGATGGAATGAATTTCAATTTGATAAAATTATTTGTTTCAGCTTCAAGGTGCCACATATCCAGGAAGTGTTCGACAATCTTTTGGTGGTGTTGGTAGAAATTTAGCAGATTGTTTAAGTCGATTAGGAACTAATCCATTGTTTATCTCAGCCACTGGTAAAGATTCCAACAGAACTGCTTATGAAGCTTACTGTCGTCACATGGTTAGTTCTGTATTTACTTTTGTTTAGTTTGATGTATTTATACATGTATTACCCCAGGTTAGGCCTATTATGTAAAGTCACCGTGTAAAAGAACATTTCTGCCAGGTGTGATATACCAATACCTGTGATATTTTCATGTCAACAAATCAGTAAAAAAGGGAAAATGTTTTATGTATAATTTTTCATTGCCATCAGTAATGTAGAACATTATTTAATAATTTCCTTTTTTACCATTTTAAATATAGTAAATCATGGCTTCGGAAACTATTTCATGGCAGAAAAATAAACCATTACAACAATGTATACAAGACAAAGTGTACAATTGAAGTTCAGAACTATATCATCTTGTCATTTCTGTGTAACATAAACACAGAACATGGACTTCAACACAAGTTTAGCACTTTAGGTATATAATAAGTGACAAACAAAATTCAGCAAAATATTACTGATGTCCAAGATACCAAAGTCAAATTTCTTGTAGTAAACTTCGATGTCTACATCATCATTGGGGACATATAAAATTAGTTTAAGTTAAAGGGCTGTTTGAGCTATCAAAGCCAAACTATGTTTAACCTTAATATAGGAACCACAAAAAGGGTTCAGACATCCATGGTGTTCGAGCTATTGCAGATCGAGCCATGGAAGTTCAACAGTATATAGTATATAAACATATTTATGATTGCTGAAACTCACATTTTTAATATGTAAAGTAGACATTTGGGCCAATTAAAACAAGTAAACCCACCGCAGCAGGTTAAGCCTTTGTGTGTCTTGTCTATTTTCTAGTTAGTTCACTTTATGTCTATGGGAGTCTAGGATGATGTTTATTAAGCAGAACTTGATTACTCTTTATTTAGGGGCCGACTCCGACCTGCTGTTGGGTATGGGGTTTCCTCACCGTTCATTGAAGATCTTATGGTGGCTTTGAGTTTTTATTACTCCCCTTTGGGTCGTTGTCTCTTTGACACATTCCCCGCTTCCCTTCTTTTTCCTATTGTAAAATAGGTAGAGTAACTTACACATTTTAATGAGATAATTTGAATAATTATATAGTGTTATACATTTTAGTGGTTTTAAATAGAAATATGATATACACATCATTTGTTTAATTAATTTATTTATTTTACAAGGATTACAAACAGCATAAAGGCTACAAAGTTGTTGTCCTCAACATAAACAGACAAGATAATATAATACAAGACAACATACAATACAACTCTTATTCACATACTCACACATAGTATAGTCAAATATGATCAAATAAAAATATGTAAAAATGAATTACATAAAACATTTACTGGTTTTCTATAAATTCAAATACATACTGAAATAACATTTTGTTGTCATCCATCAAGAAATCATCATTACCAAATTTATAGATTTTAACTAACTGTTGCATAAATTTCTTCAAAATATATTAAGTTTACATTTGGACAGAGTAATGCTTTTACTGTTTAATATCATTAATTCTCATTTTCAGGATTTATGTGGAGTTATTTCCCTTGATGACTTTAACACAGCTACATACTGTGCAGTTCTGTCTAATAATGGAGAACTTATGTTTGGTATTGGTGATATGGATATACATCAACAGATCACACCTGATTATGTACATAAGTTTAGCAGTTCTTTATGTAGGATTTTTCCACACAAGAGAAAGTGTTAAAGTTCCAATTTTACATGTGTTTGTGGTAAACTGTAAGGCTTTTTGAAAATCGGAAGTAGATTCAGAATCCTTCAATAATATATATTCCTGAAAGGAATTTCTCCAATTTGTATTCAGTTTTAACATTAACTGACAGGTGTTGAAACATTTGTTCTCGACACTGGAGATAGAGGAAGTTTCCTGGAATTTCCCTCTAAATCTATTGAAAATATGATCCTCTGTATTTTGCAGTAGGTATTTGGAGAAAAAACTCTACAACTTAAGCACTGATCATTCTTAAAAACTTCATAATCAACTACATGTAGTTGTTGTTGTAGCGATTATATAGCAGCTATCAAAAGGGCCCTTTCTGAATCCTACATGAATATGGACTATTGGACATATTACTTTTGGATGAGGGTACTAGGATAGATTAACACACAAGGTCAAATTAATCTTCTGAGGCAATTCAAGGGTGATAATTCTTCTCGTTATTCACTATAACACCTTCATCGAGGAGCAACATGTTTTCATTTAATGAATTATTAAAAATTACATAATTTTGATAAAAAAATATTCAATCTGGTTTACTATTATATCCTGTAGTATCTAAGTCTCTTTTAATTAAACCGATTTTACATTATTAATTCACTTCTATTTTACTAGTGTATTCTTTATAATGAAGTTATTGTATCTGTCTAATGACAAGAAAATAATAATCCTGAGTTAGCAATCAAAATCTACATTAATATGAGGAATTTTATTGTTGATAGAGAAGGGAGGTAAAAGAAAAATGAAAATTCTAACATGGCTCTTGTTAATTGTCAACCAGTATAATACTCGATAAACATATATTTCGCACATGCTCAAATGGTACCGGAATATGAGTAAACGAGATGAAACACAACACTGTTTTTAATTTTGTTTGCCTTAGTCATGAAGGAAATAAAGGTTTTTAACAAAATCATGCTATTCAGACCCGTAAATACATGTACAAGTATGTATTGTTTTACTTCCCATTTTAATTTTGAACTTTCATCTGCTTGAAAACGTCAGATTGTGTATTGTGATGTCATAGACACAGACAGCAATGGAGTCGAGAAATCCGCCTTCTCTTAGGTCGCTTCAGAATGGAGAATTCCATTTTCTGTCATATTAGAATCGAAATAATTCATGACAGGTATATGGTTATTGTCATTTAACCATGGGCTGGGCCTTTATATTCGTAAATTTAACCCCTCACTAAGCTCTGGGTTAAATTCAAATATACAGGCCCAGCCCATGGTTAAATTTCCAATAACCATATATCTGCCATGAATTATTTCTTAATTAACAATATATGGCACTTGTGTAATGATTTTCAATGTGAAAAAAGTAATATCTTTTGATTATTCGTGCACTTATTAAGATAACTTAAGATTATGGTTATATTTCGTCAGTTACTTTGTAGCTACAGTAATAAAGGACATATATTGAAAAAGATAAACATCTCGTGATAAATTGGAAATATATCGCAAGGTTTTTGATTTTGTCATTTTTTGGACACTATCTTTAAAGCATTCAAACAATGTCACTAGTGCAGCAGATGTCACACTTGACAAACATATTAATTTTGTGAATTTTTCTGAACTACTTTTAAAGCCTTTTGGTCCAAATTACTGATGTAAACCAAAGTGACAAAAAATCAATGAAAATGTTTGAATTACAAACTTCAGTCAGGTTTATTGAAGAAAGTACTATAAAGAAATGAAATTTCCTCTTACAACGTAAAAATGTATCAGCTTTCAGAAAAGCATCATTTTATTAAAATCCATGCACAACTTTTTCATTAGTTAGCTGCAAAGTGAATGCATAGCAAACGTCCTGCCATATTTTAAATTGCAACATGGATTGTGTACAAGTTTCCTATCCTGCTCATTATATGTACTTGCAGAAATGTAGTATTTGCAGTAAAGAAAACTTAAGATAACATAAAATTAAAAGTTCAGGTGTATTTAGAGATAGAATTATTGTTCAGTACACTTGAGGCATCTGCAGGGTATTAATTTCCTATTAAAGAATATTGTGAAATTTTATGTGTTGAAAATAATTGTTTTGTTTCTCAAACTATAAAATAAAATTTGGGGGTGACTGTTCTTTCAATTACAAAAAATAAGTTGAAAATTCAAGGATTTTACATATATATATTCTAGGAAAAATGGCCCTATAAGGGGGTAACAAGAAAAATCTATTATAGATTTTGTTCATACTTTACTTTTTTTTTCATATCATTTATACGGTTTACATATAAAAATGATAATTATTGGTCACTATTGAAATAAGAGAGGTAATTAGTGAAACGTTAATTTCTCTAGTAATATCTATATCAAATTCTTTAATCAAATTACCTCCCTTGCTCAATTTCTGTTTTCCTTTAAATCCAGCTAGATGATTTACTGCTTTCATGTTTTAGTTCATCTTTTTAAATGGAAATGCTTATATACATGTAGAATAATGAACAGAAATTTATATACTTTGGAGCTTTCTTTAAATTTTATTATTATTTTTTTCAACTTATTAATAGTATGAACAAACAAAAAAATTGAAGAAAGTAGCAGAACAATACCATGGAGACACCATATTACACCTAGACTGATGCCTATAAATCTTAATTTTTAATCCTGATTTGACATACAATGTATAACAGTTTTGGGGAATTTTACACTTGTTCACAATTTTTATTTTACAGATCAGCAGATTTGAGGATGATTTAAAGTCAGCTCCATTAGTTGTATTGGATGGTAACATACCCGTAGAGTCTATAGAGTATGTCTGTCAGGTCTGTCATGAGAATAGGATACCAGGTTAGTACTGGGTTACTGTCCAGTAGAGTCTATAGAGTATGTCTGTGGCATCTGTCATAAGAATATGATACCAGGTTAGTACTGGGTTACTGTCCAGTAGAGTCTTTAGAGTATGTCTGTGAGGTCTGTCGTAAGAATAGGATACCAGGTTATGAATGAGGTTATGAATGGGTAAATGTCAATATAGGTTGGTTTATGTGAAAAATTCCATTGGATGAAGTAGTTTGTTGGAGAAATTTCTATAATTACAATAAGAGTGAGACTGATTTGCCTGTTTGGACAACTTGTGTCTCTCCACGATCAGTATTGCACAAATAAATGGTTAAATAGAAGCATAAGGAGATTTAAGTGTTCTCTGCATTCATTTTACTCATGCATACAGGATTTACTTTCTTGAGAGCTATTGCAATTATTGTCTTTCTTTTGTGAGATTGAAATGCATTATTTCTGGGAGATTTGAGTAGAGATGAGTCCCTAAAAGAAACATAAACTTAAACTTTCGTAGATTTTAAATTCCTCATTGCATTGAATCTTGTTTTTCACTTAAAAATTATAATGATAAAAACAATATATTTAGCTCACCTGACCCAAAGGGTCAGTGTGAGCTATTCTCATCACTTGGCGGCCGTCGTCCAACGTCCGTCCGTTAACTTTTCTGAAACAGCTGAGGCAAATTCAACCAAACTTTACAGGAATGATGTATGGAAGGTCCTTTACAAAGATTGCTCATTTCGTTCCGATCCGATAAAAAACATGGCCGCCAGCTTGGAACTTAGGTTTAACATAGGACCCTATAGGAGAAATCACATTTTCATGAATTCCTCTGATACTGCTTAAGCAAATTCAACCAAACTTTACAGGATTGATGCACTAAAGGTCCTTTACAAAGATTGCTCTTTTTATTCTGATTCGACAAAAAAACATCGGCTCCAGCACGGAACTTAGTTTAACATTGGCCCTAAGGGAAATTCACATTTTCATCTTCTCCTCTGAAACCACTGAAGCAAATTCAACCGAACTAGACAGGAATGATGTATGGAAGGTCCTTTACAAATATTGCTCATTTCGTTCTGATCCGATAAAAAACATGGCCGCCAGCGCTGAACTTAGGTTTAACATAGGACCCTATGGGAAAAATCACATTTTCATCAATTCCTCTGATGCTGCTAAAGCAAATTCAACCAAACTTTACAGGATTGATGCACTAAAGGTCCTTTACAAAGGTTGCTCATTTTATTCCGATTCGACAAAAAACATGGCCGCCAGCANAGTACTGGGTTACTGTCCAGTAGAGTCTTTAGAGTATGTCTGTGAGGTCTGTCGTAAGAATAGGATACCAGGTTATGAATGAGGTTATGAATGGGTAAATGTCAATATAGGTTGGTTTATGTGAAAAATTCCATTGGATGAAGTAGTTTGTTGGAGAAATTTCTATAATTACAATAAGAGTGAGACTGATTTGCCTGTTCAACCAAACTTTATACAGGAATGATGAATGGAAGGTCCTTTATCAAGATTGCTCATTTTGTTACGATCCTATAAAAAACATGGCCGCCAGCGGAGAACTTGGGTTTAACATAGGACCCTATGGGAAAAACATCATTTTCAACATCTCCTCTGAAACTATTGAAGCAAATTCAAGCGAACTTGACAGGAATGATGTATGGAAGGTCCTTTACAAAGATTGCTCATTTTGTTCCGATCCGATAAAAAACATGGCCGCCAGTGCGGAACTTAGGTTTAACATATGATCCTATGGGAAAATTCATATTTCTATCTTCTCCTCTGAAACCACTGAAGCAAATTCAACCAAACTTGACAGGAATGATGTATGGAAGGTCCTTTACAAATATTGCTCATTTTGTTCCGATCCGATAAAAAACATGGCCGCCAGCGCGGAACTTAGGTTTAACATAGGACCCTATGGGAAAATTCACTCTTCTGATACTGCTGAAGCAAATTCAATCAAACTTTACAGGAATGATGTACTAAAGGTCCTTGATAAATTTGCTCATTTTATTCTGATTCAACAAAAAAACATGGCCACCAGCACGGAACATAGTTTAACATTGGCCCTATGNGAAATTTACATTTTCATCTTCTTCTCTGAAACCACTGGAGCAAATTCAACCAAACTTTACAGGAATGATGTATGGAAGGTCCTTTACAAATATTGCTCATTTAGTTCCGATCCGATAAAAAACATGGCTGCAAGCGCGGAACTTAGGTTTAACATAGGACCCTATGGGAAAATTCACATTTTCATAAACTCTTCTCATACTGCTGAAGCAATTCAACCAAACTTTACAGGAATGATGTACTAAAGGTCCTTTATAAAGTTTGCTCATTTTTGTGTCGTCTGCACCTCGTGCAGGATCGACACATAGGGATCACTATCCGTCGTCTTGCGTCCGTCCGTCCGTGTGTCTGTCTGTCTGTCTGTATGGCTCAAAATTTTTACATTATCCGCATCTCCTCCTAAACGGCTTGGTTCTTTCCAACGAAACTTGCAGGAATGCTTCAGTATATATTGTAGATGTGCACCATGTATTTTGTTTTTCTTTATTTCTGTTTTTCCAGATTTTTAAGCTATTTTTCGACTTTGTCATTTTAGCTTATTGGTGTTAAAGGGTATACCTCCATTATCTGCAACTCCTCCTAGACTGCTTGGTACTTTGCAACCAAACTTGCAAGAATGCTTCAGTATATATTGTAGATGTGCACCATGTATTTTGGTTTTTTTTTATTGCTGTTTTTCCAGATTTTTAAGCTATTTTTCGACTTTAACATTTTAGCTTATTGGCGTCATAGGGAATACCTCCATTATCCGCAACTCCTCCAAGACTGCTTGGTACTTTGCAATCAAACTTGCAAGAATGCTTCAATATATATTGCAGATGTGCACCATGCATATTGTTTTTCATTTATTTTTATTTTTTTCAGATTTTCTAGCTGTCTTTTGACTTTGCCATTTTAGCTTATCTCCTCCTAAACAGCTTGGTACTTTCCAACGAAACTTGCAGGAATGCTTCAGTAAATATTGTAGATGTGCACCATGTATTTTGTTTTTCTTTATTTCTGTTTTTCCAGACTTTTAAGCTATTTTTCGACTTTGTCATTTTATCTTATTGGCGTCATAGGATATACCTCCATTATCCGCAACTCCTCCTAGACTGCTCGGTTCTTTCCAACAAAACTTGCAGGAATGCTTCAATATATATTGTAGATGTGCACCATGTATTTTGTTTTTCTTTATTTCTGTTTTTCCAGATTTTTAAGCTATTTTTCGACTTTTTCATTTTAGCTTATTGGTGTTAAAGGGTATACCTCCATTATCCGCAACTCCTCCTAGACTGCTTGGTACTTTGCAACCAAACTTGCAAGAATGCTTCAGTATATATTGTAGATGTGCAGCATGTATTTTGGTTTTTTTTTATTGCTTTTTTTCCAGATTTTTAAGCTATTTTTTCGACTTTAACATTTTAGCTTATTGGCGTCATAGGGAATACCTCCATTACCCGCAACTCCTCCTAGACTGCTTGGTACTTTGGAACCAAACTTGCAAGAATGCTTCAATATATATTGCAGATGTGCACCATGTATTTTGTTTTTTTTTTATTGCTGTTTTTCCAGATTTTTAAGCTATTTTTCGACTTTGTCATTTTAGCTTATTGGCGTCATAGGGAATACCTCCATTATCTGCAACTCCTCCAAGACTGCTTGGTACTTTGCAATCAAACTTGCAAGAATGCTTCAATATATATTGCAGATGTGCACCATGCATATTGTTTTTCATTTATTTTTATTTTTTTCAGATTTTCTAGCTGTCTTTTGACTTTGCCATCTTAGCTTATTTGGGTCATAGGGTATACCTCCATTATCCGCAACTCCTCCTAGCAGCTCGGTACTTTCCAACAAAACTTGCAGGAATGCTTCAAGATATATTGTAGATGTGCACCATGTATTTTGTTTTTCTTTATTTCTGTTTTTCCAGATTTTTAAGCTATTTTTGACTTTGTCATTTTAGCTTATAGGTGTTGTAGGGTATACCTCCATTATACGCAACTCCTACTAGACTGCTTAGTACTTTGCAACGAAACTTGCAGGAATGCTTCAGTTTATATTGTAGATGTGCACCATGTATTTTGTTTTTCTTTATTTCTGTTTTTCCAGATTTTCTAGCTATTTTTTGACTTTGCCAGTTTAGCTTATTTGCGTCATAGGGTATACCTCCATTATCCGCAACTCCTCATAGACCGCTTGGTACTTTCCAACCAAACTTCAATGCAGATGTGCACCATGCATTTAGTTTATCATTAATTTTGATTATTTCTGATTATCATTGGACTTTGTCATTATAAAACAAAACAGGAATTCTTTATATGTATAGTTCAGGCGACACATGTGTTGCGCGGAACACCCATGCATTTT
>MJUU01022593.1:30829-47172 GCA_002080025.1 Modiolus philippinarum
CTGAAGCAAATTCAACCAAACTTTACAGGAATGATGTATGGAAGGTCCTTTATCAAGATTGCTCATTTCGTTCCGATCCTACAAAAAAACATGGCCGCCAGCGCAGAACTTGGGTTTAACATAGGACCCTATGGGAAAAAGATCATTTTCAACATCTCCTCTGAAACTATTGAAGCAAATTCAAGCAAATTACAGAAATGATGTATGGAAGGTCCTTTACAAAGATTTCTCATTTTGTTAGGATCCGACAAAGGAAATAGCTCCCAGCATCGAACTTGATTAAGAATGGTACCCATAATTTAAAACATTTTTTTCATTACATGCCCTTAAATTATTGAAGCAAATTCAGTCAAACTAAGATTGCTTATATTGTTTTGATCTGATGAAAAACAAGATTGCCAGCACAGAACATATTTTAACATAGGATCTTATGGGATTAACATCACTTTCATCACCTGCTGTAAGCATTTTGTCAGGTGAGCGATTCAGGCTCAGTATCTGAGCCTCTAGTTAGTGTGCACCCTATCCCTTATAAGAAATGGATCTGTCTCTTCTATTAAGTGCAATGCATCACTCAAAATAAAAAAAAAATGACAGATGGATTCATTTCTAGATTTTTTAAAAAATATATTGTCGTTTACACAATTAGAAACCCAGTGGCCTCTACTGAAGTTGAGTGATAAAAAAAGCAGTGTGCTTTTCCAGTTGAGATAATTGTCTGCTTAGTTAAAAAAATATGGAATTTTCACCTGATTGTGATTTAATGAAACCAGAGAATGTCACTACTTGTAAAAATCATTTCTAGGTGCATACATTAAAAATTCTGAGGAAATATCAAAAACTGTTTCCTTCATCATTTTTATTCTACACAAAATTTTAGAAAATTGCTGGGCTGTGTACAGAATAGAAAACCATTCAAGCTACCATACATTTAGGACATTTTCTAATGAGGTTCTCTATGAATGCCAATTGAGATGATTTTTACATGGAATAACATTTTCTTAAGCCTGAAAGTTGGAAATGCCATAATAAAAAATCCTATAAAACGATTGTACTGTTTCCTTTTCTCACTGAACATTTGCTGCAAATTTTCTGCCAAGGTGTCGGTGCTGACCCGAAACCCGATTTTATTATGAACCTTGCAATATCTAAATTTTTGTAAATTTTGTTGAAAACTAAGGAGTATCTCCCTCATGCAAATCTCTGTCCTTCGCTGATTTTGGCTTTACATTTAGATCATATTGGGTATTTGTTCTCTATCAGTTTTTTAACATATTTGATTTTATGGTCTTGCAAACGTTTAGATTTTATCTGCACTGAAGAGACATAAGTTGTCGAAATGGGCATATGCAGAAAATAAATTCACAGTAACTTCGGTATTTAGTAATTATACTCATGATTTGCACACCTATTGAATACTTTTGCAGACAAGGGCTGAAAGACTTCTGTTTCGTTTTGATGACTTTATTTCTATAAGGTGTTTTTCTTGGACTTATTGTGTCGCCTGCACCTAGTGCAGGATCGACACATAGGGATCACTATCCGTCGTCTTGCGTCCATCCGTCCGTGTGTCTGTCTGTCAGTCTGTCTGTCAGTCTGTCTGTCTGTCTGTATGGCTCTAAAATTTTTACATTATCCACATCTCCTCCTAAACCGCTTGGTACTTTCCAACGAAACTTGCAGGAATGCTTCAGTATATATAGTAGATGTGCACCATGTATTTTGTTTTTCTTTATTTCTGTTTTTCCAGATTTTTAACCTATTTTTCGACTTTGTCATTTTAGCTTATTCGTGTTATAGGGTATACCTCCATTATCCGCAACTCCTCCTAGACTGCTTGGTACTTTCCAACGAAACTTGGAGGAATGCTTCAGTATGTATTGTAGATGTGCGCCATGTATTTTGTTTTTCTTTATTTCTGTTTTTCATGATTTTTAAGCTATTTTTCGACTTTGTCATTTTAGCTTATTGGTGTTATAGGGTATACTCCATTATCCGCAACTCCTCATAGACCGCTTGGTACTTTCCTACCAAACTTGCAGGAATGCTTCAATATATATTGCAGATGTGCACCATGCATTTAGTTTCTCATATATTTTGATTTTTTTCAGATTTTCCAGCTATATTTGGACTTTGTCATTTTACCTTATTTGCGTCATAGGGTATACCTCCATTATCTGCAACTCCTCATAGACCTCTTGGTACTTTCCAACCAAACTTCAATGCAGATGTGCACCATGCATTTAGTTTGTCATTAATTTTGATTATTTCTGATTATCATTGGACTTTGTCATTATAAAACAAAACAGGAATTCTTTATATATATAGTGCAGGCGACACATGTGTTCCGCGGAACACCCATGCATTTTCGTAATTTATCTGTTCATATTTTTTTCAGTATGGTATGAACCTACAGATATCCATAAGGCTGCTAAACCATTCATGACATCAGCAGGTCAAAGGTTAACATATACATCTCCAAATTTGAATGAGTTACGTGTCATGTACAAGACTTTAACAAACACCACAGATGCATTCATAGGTATGTGTTTAATCATAGTGTTCAATTTTGCCTGTGACCAGATTTGTGCAGGCGCTTGAAATCCTTGAAAGTACCTGAAAAATGAAAGTTGGAAAATCAAGCATTTTATAGTTCTTTAACTTACAAAAGGTCCTTGAAAGTCCTTGAAAAATATTATTTAATGTAAGAAAATGTGATTTTCTCTCAGATATATACATTATGGCAACAAAATATATACATGTAAATGAAAAAGGGTCAATTATAGATTACAATCCCCCGGCTCACTTTTTTTGGAACCATACTTAAGTTTGGTTTTGAAAATGTATAGGAATGGTTAATATAAATTTAATTTTGAAGATTTTTGTGTCTTACTTTTGAAAACAATTCCGTTTATTGAAAGAAATTGAAAAAGATATGGTTGCTACATATAGAATTCTCACTTTTGAGACAGGACAGTTCCTATTTTTAGCGGTGTGAGATTTCCTTGTCTTGTACCCCCTAGTACAAGACAGAAATTACCAAGCAACGTATTCAAACGTCATTGACGTCGCTTAGGAACGTCGGATGTCATGTACGGCTTGGTGGTAAATAAATCGCAATTCGTGATTAGAAAAGTGAGAAAATAAATCAAACACCGTTGAAAATGCAAGATTTAGAAATCTCAGACACCCTCGGGTAAGATTTCAATGGTTCTCTGACTCGGCAAGCCTCGTCAGAGAAATATTGAAATCTTACCCTTGGGTGTCTGAGATTTCTTGATCTTGACTTTTCACCAGTGTTAGATTCATATATTCCCAAAAATACCAGGTCCTTGAGAGTTTTATGACCAATACCAGAATCAAATATTTTTGCAGTCTTACTATTGAGAAAAATCGCTGTAAATGTAAGGAATTGAAAAAGGTATGGTTGCTAGGTTGAATTAAAAAAAAAACTGGTCATAGAGGGTTTCGGGAAATTTACCAGAACTAGAACAGAAGATTTTTGCAGTCTTTCTATTGAAAACGATGATTCTTTATATAAGGCATTGAAAAAGGTATGGATGCTAGGTAAAATTCCAAAAACAGGTCTTTGAGAGTTTCAGGAATTCAAAAAAAAAATAGAATTAAAGGTTTTTGCAGTCTTTCTACTGAAAATTATCACCATTACTGTAATGAATAGAAAAGATATGGTTGCTAGGTAGAATTCCAAAAAATAATAGGTCTTTTAGACTTTCAGGAGATTTAACAAATTTGGCACCAAAATCAAAATTCTAAATTCTTATCTTGGATTCCAAAAGCAATTCAAGTTATTCCCCGTGAAAAAGTAAACCACTTTCCATTAGTGTTTATATTTGAAAATTATATATAAAGTTCCAGTCATATACTGAGTATACTTATTGTTTTATGTTTTTGGCCCCTTAACGACATGCCCACAGGGATTATGCCAAATGTCGGCTATCATTTGTAGATTAGATGAATATAATTGAACTTATATAGAAAGTTTCAGCTTTCAAACATAAAAGCTTCAGAAGATTTTGCATATTACTGGATAACTCAAAATACAATTTCGCTCATTATTCTGCCCTGAGGGCAAATTTTAAAATTCCACACAGACAACTTTCAAAGTGTTACCTATACTTATACCATTATTACAAAGTTTCTGGGACTAAAGGTGTAAAAGGAATTCCAGCTGAATCGATTTTTTCGTTTTTGGCCCCCTTGAGGCCATGCCCTGTGGGGTCATACAAAAATTCTGATGCCCTCTGTGAAGTTGCAACATTTTATGTGTATGATTTTTGGTTTTAAACTTTCTAGCCATAATAGCCTTGGGGCTTTCTTCAATCATTGGATATCACGAAAATTTGTTTTCGCCCATAATTTGCCCCTATGGCGGTTGACAGAAATTCCTAACCAACAGTGCACTACTGCAGATCATAATCTAGTATGGTGCCAAGTTTCAAATTTGTATCTGTTATACAATGTAGTTCCAGAGCTATCGGGGAGCACTACACATATGTGTATGTACATAGGGAAAGACTGCATTACATAATCCCCCTGCTTTCGCTTAGTGGGGGGATAGTAAAAAAAGCACACAAAACTAGATAATATTAAAGATGAAAAAGAAATTATATTTAATACAGAAATGAGATGATCTGGTTGGAGTAGTTATCAAGATTGTTAGTTACTTTTTTCAATAATGAACATCCCTTATACTTGTTTGTTGTGATTTTGTGCTTTACTTTGTTAAAAGTATAACAGATGCACTTAATCAATCAATTAATCAATCAATCATCTAAAAGAAAAATTTGATAAAAATAAACATGTTATTATAAATTAGTAACAACTAAAGCATAAACGAGTTACCATACAGTATAAATTATTATCTCACCTGGCCTAAAAGGCCATGTGAGCTATTGCCATCATGTGGCTTCTGTCAGCATCTGTCCGTTGTTCCTCCGCCGTCTGTCCATCGTAAACTTTTTCAAAAATCTTCTCCTCTGAAACCGCTGGGCCAATTTTAACCAAACTTTGCCTGAATCATTACCAGCGTATCTAGATTCAAAGTTGTGTTCGATAAGTCTGAAGACTAAACAACATGGCTGCCATTACTAAAAATATCACATAGGGCTAATTTGCTGTTTTTGGCAAATAACTCAAAAATTATTACAGATATCAAAAATGTAAAACTAATCAGCATGACAAGATCTACCTGCCCTGCAGTTAGAGTTATTGCCCATTTTCCTATTGCAAAAATGCTCAGCATATCAAGATCTACCCACGTAGAAATTTTGAAGAAAATCTGAATACGAATAGAGGAGTTATTGCCCTTTATTCATCATTTTTTGTAACTTTATACATTTTGCCTTGTATTTCAATAAAGATTTGAGATAAAGGTTAAGATTTAAAGCAAAAATGTTTAGTATGTCAGAACTACATTTTATCTTCATGATGGTAGTTGTAGACCTCATCCAAGATGGCCGCCAGCGGGAACTTAGTTAAACAACATGGGAAAACACATTCAAAGATCGTCTCCTCTAAGACTACTTGGCCAATTGGAACCATACTTGGTCACAACTATCCTTAGTTGGTCCTCTTTTAAAAAATGTGTCCGGCAAGTTCCCATCAGATCCAAGATGGCCGCCAGCGAACAACATAGTTCAACATTGGACCCTATGGGAAAACACATTCAAAGATCTTCTCCTCTGAGACTACATGGCCAATTGGAACCATACTTGGTCACAATTGTCCTTAGTTGGTCCCCTTTAAAAAATGTGTCTGGCAAAGTTCCCATCAGATCAAGATTGTCTCCAGCGGACATCATAGTATAACATTTGACCTTATGGGAAAACACATTCAAAGATCTTTCCTCTTAGACTGCGTGGCCAATTGGAATCATACTTTGTCATAACTGTCCTAAGTTGTTCCCCTTTAAAAAATGTGTCAGGCAAGTTACCATCAGATCCAAGATGGCTGCCAGCGGACAACATAGTTTAACATTCGACCCTATGGGAAAACACATTCAAAGATCTTCTCCTCTTAAACTATGTGGCCAGTTGGAATCATAATGGTCATAACTGTCCTAAGTTGTTCCCCTTTAAAAAATGTGTCCGGCAAGTTACCATCAGATCCAAAATGGCTGCAATCAGGGAACTTTGTTTAACATTGGACCCTATGATAAAACACATTCAAAGATCAAATCCTCTGACACAGTGGGCCATATTACATTTAGGTTTATTATCACACCAGAAAATGAGACCATTTATCATTGAGGTTATTGTCTATGCTAGATTTGGACCAGGTGAGCTACAGGCTCTTGAGAGCCTCTAGTTATTGTATAGCAGCATAATATTTCCCTAAGAAAGCAACTAAAAGTAAGCGTGCAATAAATTTCCATATTGCACTAGTGCAATACGACTCAATTTTCATGACGTCATTGACAACAAAAATTCTCATCTTTGAAGAAATTTTTGCTTTGCTATACAATACAAGGGTTATTGCCTGAATATTGGTGAATATTATTCCTCGTGAAATATATACTGTACTCGCAAGGGATGGGGACAATATTTCCCAATATTCATGCAATAACCCAATATTATCCCATGAGCAAAAAAAATCAACACTCAAATATGCTTAAATATGACAAACATTGCAAGATTGACTATTGTCTTGATTTTATAGGTCACACAGACCCAGATTCCACAGTATTAGATGGCATTTTAGATGAGGCATTGTGGCTGTCTAAAGTTATAATAGAGGAAGTACCCATTGTCTTGGTTACATTAGGAAAACATGGTGTAATGTTGTGTCAGAAATCACATCATAGAAAATTTCCAATACAAGGACACAGATTGGAGGTAACCTTGACAACAATTCAGAATAATTTGGATTCTAATATGACGGCCTTCAATCGCTTTGTGTCCAAACCCGTGGTAAAAATAATATTTACTTATGGGTAACGTCATAAACAAATGACAGTACTTTCGATAACGTCATAGAGATTTTTACATAACTTTTTGCAACGTCACAAACCAACCAACGGAGTAAAATGGCGTTTCATCCATGTGTACCAGGATGAATTCTTCTGATCAGAACCTTGTGAGTGTCCTATTAGAATCAAAATAATTAACATTAGCCATATATTTATATTATTTTTACCACGGGCTTGTACTTTATTGTGATATTTTACCCCTCGCTGGTAGCTCGGGGTAAAATATTCGCCATAAAGTGCCAGCCCGTGGTAAAAATAATATAAATATATGGCTACTGTTAATTATTTCTTAAATAAATAGCTTAAAGAATAGATTATAGATGATCAAGTGAACCTAATTTGCAGATTTAGATTTTAATTATGAAAATGTAAACTTATTCAAATGTAATGCATTACCATAACATTTCTGTGCAGTCTGAAGGTCTCCAAAACCTAGGGATATAGTTGTAGTTAATGGATTTATCCCTGGATTTGTCTTTAATTCCTTTTATCAGTAACCTTTATCTACAGAGACTAATAATCTCAGTATCACCAAACTGGACACTATCACGAAAATATTGCGTCACTGCGAAGGTGTCACATGCAGGTTACTATGCTGACATCATATTCATATTATTTGAAGTGTTCATACGCGTAATACGTTTATAAATTATTGCAATAAACAATAAATTAACTGTGCTAAAATAAAAATTTCAGTTCTATTTATCCTTGTGAATTACAGATAACAGAAATACAGTAAAACCTGACTTGAACGACCTCTCCTATGAACGACCACCTGGCTTTTCAGACCGCCAACAGTGGTCACGGATCATTTTGGTGTACAAATCACTCTGCCGTGAGCGACCACCTACCAAACGCGACCAACGACCAGTAAAAAGGTGCACAAAATGCAAATACAGCCTGTTATGAGCGACCACTTTTTATAAAAATATCTTAAAGGTGTCTAAAAAGACGATACGAGTTGACAATCACCGTTCAACAACTCAACCGGAAGTGGTAAAAATAACTTAAAAATAACCAATTTCGGTATACCTGAAATGCTTCTTCAAATACAATGGGAGGACAGTTGATTCTGGCACAAGTCTATTGTCTTTTGATGACCAGAAACATTGGTTTTTGGGTGCAATCTGATGCATATAGGTCTGACATTGCCGGTAATTTGCAAATTGTCAGTCTCATTGAAATTTCCTTATTCTTTACTTCATCCCAATAAAATAACATCCAGAGTGTTGTATGTGCTCTACTTTTGACCACTGTATGCCAGTTATAACTTTTATTATTTGAAAAATGCTGTTAGAGTCTCAAAATAAGTTTGTTTACAAAACATGTCAGGGGAAATAACTAGTAATTTTTATGGTATGTCCATAAACCAAACATTTCAGAAAATATGAATGAGGGAACCATGAACCAAAAATCTCAGAAAATATGAATGAATGAACATCCTTGTTTTGTTTAAAAAACTTATCATAAAATAATTGTGTGAGAACCTCAACACTCCTAATTAATTCTTTTATAAAGAGAAAACAATTATATTAACTTTTAATTAGTCAACTATGACAATTATCCCTTAATTACCTGTATGGCTTGTCCTCTGTCAATTAAGTTTGACACATGTATTAATGATTGTTTACCTTTCATTATGCAATTTTAAATGAACAAATTAATTTTACCTACATGTAATAAAAATAATTTGTTCTATATAATTTGCATTGTAACTTTTTTTAAATAAGGTAAAGAAATGTATTTCATTTTATTGTAATAGAGTCCAGAAACTTCTTTAGAGAAATAATTCAGAGAAATGTTATTGTACAAATACTATGTAAAATATGTACACATCTTTTATAAAAATTGATGACTGAAAATAGCTGACCTCCTATGAAAGACCACCTGTCTTGAAAGACCACTTTTTCCTGGCCCAAGGGGCGGTCTCTCAAAACAGGTTTTACTGTATATGTATTTTTGTTTTTGTGTCACCTGCTGTAAGCAGAGTCGACATATAGGGATTACCGTTCGTCGTCTTACGTCGTCGTCATTGTCTGTCGGTTTTCGAATCCGCAACTCCTTCAAAACTACTAGTCCAATTCCAACCAAACTTTCAGTATATGTTGTTCACTTGGTGTAGTTGTGCACCTGATACTTGGGGTTTTGATTTTTTGCAGATTTTAGAGGTTAACAGAGCAGAAATTGCTCATTTGTGAGTCTCAGTTTTTGAATCTGCAACTCCTTCAAAACTTCTAGTCCAATTCCAACCGAACTTTCAAGATATGTTGTTCACCCAGTGTAGTTGTGCACCTGATATTTTGATTTTTTGTAGATTTTAGAGGTTCACGGAGCCAAAATTGCTCATTTGTGAGTCTCAGATTTTTAATCCCAAACTCCTTTAAAAATACTAGTCCAATTCCAACCAAACTTTTAGGATATGTTGTTCACCTGATGTAGTTGTGCACCTGATACTTGGAATTTTGATTTTACAAATTTCAAGGATCCAAAATTGCTCAATTGTGAGTCTGTTGGTTTTTGAATCTGCAACTACTTCAAAACTGCTAGTCCAATTCCAACCAAACTTTTCGGATATGTTGTTCACCTGGTGTAGATTCGCCTGATACTTAGAATTTTCATTTTACATATTTTAGAGGTTGACAGAGCCAAAGTTGCTCATTTGTTATTCTGGTTAGTTAATCCTCAACTCCGTCATAGCTATAAGTCAGATTCCAACCAAACTTGCAGGATATGTTGTTCACCTGATCTTGTTGTGCATCTGATATGTAATGTTTTGATTTTATAGATTGTAGAGGTTCACTGAGCCAAAATAGCTCATTGGTTAATTTAGTTTGTTAATGTGGTACTCTTTCAAAACTATTAAGTCATATTCCAACCACCTTTTCAGAATATGTTGATCACTTCATGTAATTGTGCATCTGATACTTAAAATTTTGATTTTACAGATTTTAGAGGTTCACTTGGCCAAAAATGACTCTTCTGTAGTGCAGGTGACACAAATGTTCCATGGAACACCCATCAAGTTTTGATATGGACTTTATCACAACATAACTCATCAAGCTCACCCTAATGGGCTAACTTGATACTGACCGTGATAAAATCTTTTTCTGAAACAAAATGTCCTATATTTCATATTTCACTGTCTTTCCATGTGATCAAAACACTAGTTTCTGGCACAAACTTAAGAATGCCTGTATTGATTTTAATGAAACTTACATCATTTAACACTTCAGAGGTGAGGAAGATATTAATTGAATTTGGTAAAAGCAAGTAAAATGTAAAGTTAACACCCTTAACTAAAAGCTGAAAATTTGTTTCTGACACACAATTTCCAAATGCCTTTATTGATTTGAAGGGCACTTATACTAATAAAAATTTCATATTAAGGAAGACGTTAACTCTCTTGGGATTTGGAAGTCAAAGGTAATTACAAATAGAAAATGAGAGGTGAAAATCAGAACATCTGACACCAAATATGGCTGTCAGTGGCAAACATAGTTTAATATTAAACACTAATAGAAATTGATCTCTTTTGAAACAACTGTACCAATATATAAAACTAAACTTATTCACAAAAGTCCTTTAGTGGCTATACTTTCAGAAAATTTATCTTGGAAGTCCGCATTGCATTCAAAGTGAAAGCTGCCAGTAAGAAACATTGTTTTAATATAGGGGTCTAATAATTGTAGGTGAAAACAAGATCCTTTAGTGTACTATATTTTGACTGTCCAAATCACACATTAAGTTCAAGTATCTTAATTTCATTTATATTTTCAGACTACAGACAAAATGACAGCTGACATATTCCCTGCCTTTAACCCAGAGAATCCTCCACAGAATATTGTCAGTGTATCTGGTGCAGGAGATTGGTAAGGCATTCAATAATATATCTTTGTTTATATGGCTTCAAATATTTTATTATCATTTTAAGGGGAAGTTGTCAGCATTGGTTGCTGCAGAATCTGTGAACAGCATAACTTTGGTTCTGTTGGAGAGATCATTATCAAATTTAAGGATGGTCACTCCTCAGGTTTTGAAATTGCCTCTTACTTTCGGAACTCTCTTACTTTATCCACAAGGATGCATTAGAAAATTTTGCACACTGACCCCAACTTTTCTTTTTAAAATATGATTGCATACACCTTTAATAGGCTTATGACAAAATTTGATTAAATTCTTGATATTACTTCACTGCACTTGAAAGGTTTATTGCTTTAATGCAAAGTGAATGAAAAGTCTAGAGAACCTTGGTTTCCTGCCAAAACTTCAGGAACGGGTGCACTGACCTATCAATATTTTTGCTTAAAATGACAAGTGATTGATGTTCTAATAAATAAAAATAATAATATTAAAACCTTGATATAATAAACTTGATAAGTGCCCATCTTTAAGTATAATGTTCCATGGCACATGCATCAGCTAACAATTTAATTTGGGTTCTTGTCCAGACCCTTTGCAGGAAAAAGGGCAATAAACAGAGGTAAAAAATCTATATTTTTCATCAAATTTCTGTTTCTTTCATTTTGTTCCTTTGAAAATTTCCAGTTAGTGGTATGTCAATTGATTTTATGTCTCGGTTATCCTTCACAAGATAAGTTGGCCCAGGAGGGACCAATGTCAAAATTTATATTTCTATTATTTTAAGTCTAATTTCGATGCAGATTTTTTAATGGACTCATTGAGAAAATTTAATACAGCACTAAATAATCAGATTTTGTTATACCGAGCTATAAGTTGCAAAAATCTTATTTTTAAGAAATACCCAAAAGCTATATTTTTCATCTGATTTATCAGGATCTGCGTCATCCATGTGTCGCTTACTTTTCTTTGAAAATAGCAGGCCAATTCAAACTATAAACTTGGTCACAATAGTCCTTTGGTAATCCCCTTCAAAGTTTGTGATTTTTATGTTCGTACCTCATCCAAACTGTCACAATCAAAGAACATACCGGTAATTCAATATAGGACCCTATTTGAAATGCATTTAAAGATCTTCTTTTCTGCAACTATTGAGTCAGTTTGAACCAAACTTGGTCACAATAGTCTTGGGTGGTCCTCTTCAAAGTTTGTTAGTAGCCTACAGCTGAGATCATAAATTAATGTAAAATGCATTTATTCCTTTAGAGATTAATGTATTCAGAAGTCTTTCAGAACTTAACTAGGTTGAAATATACGTGATTGTAAAAGTTATAGGCATAAAGGTCTTCCTTTCCAGACACTCCAACATTGATAGGATTCCAACCCAATAATAAATAAATTTTAAAATGAATGATGCATGTTTTAAAATAAACTTGGAATGCACAGTTTCTTCTTTCTTTGCATTGCCAGTACTAGATCAACACATAGGGATCACTATACATCATGTTACTCTGTCCATCTCTGTCTGTATGCTATCATATTCATTATCCGAATGTCCGCGCTAACTATTTGGTGCTCTTCCACCAAACTTGTTGAAATATTTCAGTATATATTGTGTATGTTCACCATGCATTTTTTCACTGTAATTTTTTTCAAGATTTCTTATCTTGAATTGGATTAATTATTTCAGTTTACTGGGGTCTTTATGTAATAGACAGTATAGCTTCAGTTTATGCAACTCCTCAAAAGCAACTTGACACTTTTAAATCATAGATATATTGAAGGTCAGGCATGTGTTATATTGAATGCCCATTGATTTTATTTCTTACATTTCAGTTTGGCAGCTACAATGATTCATGGAATAGTTCAAGGTCATGACCCTGACTTGTGTGTGAAGGCAGGACTAATGGCAGCTCAAATGTCTATAACAACATACCAACCAGTACCTCATAGTATTGCTCAAGACAAATTTATAATGGATAAAGTGAAATCATGGGCACCATGGCAACCAAAGAGAATGAAACATTCAAACAGAATTCATCACTAGTATAAATCCAGTAACTATTATCATATAAAACAGGTGCCAAGGGAACTAATGAGAATGAAACATTCAAACAGAATTTATAGAGTAGATTGTTACATTACTGTTACCATATTTCACTGGCACCATGACAACCAGAAAAAATGAAAATTCAAACAATTCAAAGGTAACAGATTGTTTCCATGTCAAACAATGTAAGCTTCTACACGTACATTCTGTGGCAGATTTAGTAATTAGGTTAAAACAGGTTGTATGGGCTCAGGTGGTATATTGTCTTATATTCCAATTTACAGATGTAAGCTTACTTTTGATAGGTCTACATTCCTTGAATGTCAACATATATTTGGAAAACTGCCAGGTAATATAAGTTGTAATGGAAATTGACCATGTCATTTCATGAAAACAACATGGTGGAATAGAAGAAAAGTTAAATTTGTGTCCCAGATTACATTTCCCAAGAGCTGTTCACCAAAATACATGTATAAAGGTAATTCAGGTTACAGACAGGGTATATAGCGTGACATACCCTGGATGTTTAGTTATATTCCCCGTCTGTAACCTGAATAACATATAAAATTGGCATCTTTAGACACTCAACATTATTCAACTAAAGGACCTGTTAGTCTACATCAATTTTAAAACTTTCAGGTATTATATTTGTATTCAAAAGTTGCATTTTAGGTAAAATACAGTATAACTTCCTTGATTTGAACACCATTTCTATTTCTAGACCCCTTTTCTAGTCCCTTTGGTCAAGTTTAAACATAGGTTAACCTCGATAGCTCAAACTTTTTCTCTCAATCCCTTAGGTGTTTGAGCCATGGAATTTGACTGTATATGAAAATTTTGATTGTCATAATTCACATATATTATGTTTTGGCAGGAATTGTGGTCAATATAAGGTCTGTAAGTCTCGTCATGTGACCTGTGAGAATTCATGATAAGATTGCAATTTGAAAACATTTCCCACCAAAAAATGACGTCTGAGGATTATGACATTCCAGTTTTTAATTGACACGTCATATGTTTTCGTTAAAAATGTAACTTCTGGGTACACTTTATGTGCCCAGAAGTTACAAATTTTGATGAGACTTACAGACCCTATTATATTTACTGCGGATAACCTCTGACTTAACCCCTAGATCCATTGGAGTAGCCAAAGGTAATTATCTATGTTTCCAGGTAAACTGACTTGTATATAGGTCATTTGTGAGTACAGTTTGTCTTCACACTCTAGGAGTTTCATACTTCAAAGGGATTAAAATGATGAGAAAAGTTGGGGATTGTATCAAGAGTTTTATTCATGAATTATAAAACATTTAAAAAAATAGATTTTACTTGTCTTAGTTTTATAGAACCTGCTTGTATTTCTTTTATTATTAGTAAAAACTTTGTACCATCCTGAAAAGATCAAGATTTAGGGAGAAATTTCAGGGAAGGCTTAATCACAGTAAATTAATACCCATCAGGCATTTTGCAGTGTAAACTGGAAGTTATAAATTACGATAACACCTTTACTAATTTATAAATTTTTAATTGTCTATATAGTCACAATTTTTATAGACCTGTCTACTGATGGACATATTACAGTATACCTATGTCCAATTATTGATTCATCCGTCTGAATTGAGATCAAAGTTTGCTCACTTTAGCATTTTTTCCACCTAATTTTACACAGAATACATTACAAAAATATGAGGAGGTAATTTTTATCATAATATTATACTATTTGTTTCAATGGAACTTTGTCAGGTTGAACAAATATATGTTTACAATTGAGTGGTATTATGCAGTTCCTTGCAAGTTATATATTTTGTTAAATGTTGAAAATGGAGATATCTAATTGTAATGCTATATAATATTCAGAATAAGTGCTTGTTTTTATGCCCCCGCGACGAAAAGTCGGGGGGGGGGGGCATATTGTTTTACCCTTGTCCTTGTCCGTCAGTACGTCCGTCCGTTCGTCCGTACGAATGAAAAACACAACTTCTCATGTTTTTTTAGAAAGTTTGCAAACAAATTCCAACTACTTCAAAGGAATCTAACTTACAATAAGTAGATGTGCACACACATATCTTTTGGAATTTTCAAAATGGCTGCGGTTGCCATGGAAACTGAAAAAAAAGGCGGGAAAATTCAGAGTGCTTCAAATTTGATGAAACTTTACAAGAAGGATGTCTAGCACCCATAGAAATGATTTTGGGTCTCAGAATTTTTAAAATGGCTGCCGTTGCTATGGAAACTGGAAAAAGGCGGGGAAATTCAAAGTGCCTCAAAATGGATGAAACTTTACAGGAAGATTTCCTAGCACCCATAGAAAATTTTCGGGCTCAGAACTTCCCTTTTATATATTTTGGGAAAAGGAGAGGCATATAATTGTGTCCATACTTGTACCGTGTCAACACCTGTATTGTGTCAATATACACGCTTAAATTTGCACTTGCCATATTGATTCAGGGTTCATTGAGCGGGGGCATAATTGGTTGCCATTCGGCGACAGCTCTAGTTTTTTTTTTATTCTTCTGTGTTTTTCTTTTTTTATTGTTCTTGATATATGTATTTATGTACTGTATTAATTTCTCTTAGTTCTTATATTGTCTAACTTATGCTACTGTAATTCTTTTCCAGTGCTATCCAGGTGCATTAGTGTCTCAAAAATCACATTTTGTCTTCTTCCATGAAGACGTTTTTGCACTGATGAAACATATATTTTCAAAGCATTTGAAATAACATTATTAACTGCAAATTTTGTGTTCTTTCTTTTATAATCTAGTCAGCTGCACTATTTTTATAAAGCATTCTATAGAGGTTTAAAATTTATGACTGAATTTGGATTATAATGTTTATCCAAATGGGCATTTGCTGTTCTTTATATACTTTTATATGTACATGTATGTAATTTTGAAATATTTGTTTATACATGTATTATATTTTTTGATTGCCTATAAATGAAAACTACCTGGATTATTAAATGCATTTTTATATCATTGCTTGACTTTTATTATATAATTTTTATTATCAAGAGGTATATTCAATTAAAAGATGACATGGCCTGTACATGTACCGGTATTTTTATTTTAAAAGGTCTTCCAGAAGTATAAATATTTTTCTTATTTAAGATAGTATACCTGGGGTAGAAGGAGATAACTCCTTTTTATATAAAAATTCATCATTGTGATTGGTATTAATAAAACGCAAGATTAATAATATTTTTCATAAATAGAAATAAAATATCCATCTTATCATGAAAATACATTTTTAGCTCACCTCACAAAGTGAGGGGCGCTTATGTAATACCCCGAGCGATGGCGTCTGCGTCCGGTTAGAAAGAATGGTTAAAGTCCATTCCTGCTTACTGACATGTCCCACATCAACCATATTGGTATGTATGATGCATTTGGGGATGACAACAACAATGCATGCTTTGGATGCTGACTCTGACCTATATTTTACACA
>MJUU01022595.1:0-12695 GCA_002080025.1 Modiolus philippinarum
AGTATAGAAAACCAAGTTGATTTTTGAACATTTTTAATTTATTTTCAGGCTCCTGAAATTAAAAAAAGGTTTTTGTATTTTGTTATAATCGATCATTGAACATAACATTGTGTATTTGTTAAACGATAATAGAACATGGCATTGTGTATTTGCTAAATGATAATGGAAAATGTGTATTTGCAAATAAGATCTATATTGATTTAAAAAAAACTATATTTCATATTAATATTTCATTTTGTCATTATTTGCAAATTACATTTCAAATTGTCTTTTTTTACCAGGTTACATGATTAACATAAAGCGCTATCTTTATGTCGGTGTGAAGTACACCAGAGTAGTCCCAAAACAAGATATGTATCATTGATATCGCTTTTATTTGCTGAATAATCCTGCATCTTTTTCTGCACTGGAGTACTGACCGGCCATCTTTTCATGGACTGATCCTTCATTTCCGAGGACCTTTTTTTCCAGGATTAATCATTCATTTTGCTAGGTAGCGTACTCAAATTTCTTTATGGTAATACCACAACATTTTACATAACATCCATAAAGTGTTCTTTAACTTTGACAGTTATAGAAAACGGATCTGCAGAGACAAAATGAGAGATACAAAATTTACATGCCAAGATTTCCTTCCTTGATATTGTATCTTCATATGCCTAAATAGTACTTTCGAGGTTACGGTTTTAAAGCATTTGTCGCAGTGCACATGGTATGATCGTGACCAGTCGGTCCTTCAGTTATTTTTTAGCTAAAACTTTATATAAGTGTATAAACTCTTGATTGTTAAAAGTGGCCGATTTTTTCCCCTATTTCACCAATTAATTTTTGTTAAACCTCGATGAAAACATGTACATTTGGAAAGAATTTTACAAAAATCTTGTCCCATTCATGCAATACTTTCATCATGCATCTTGCAAGACGAAACCGCAGTCGATTATCTAAAATATGTAAATTTCCACTGAATATATATTTATTGCAACTCCATTAACAAATCTATACGTTTTTTAACCAGGTCGCTCTTAATTCAACTGAAGAAAAGGACAGATAATATAAAAGGGAAAGTTCCATTATTAACAATACATAAATATATAAAAACAAACTCCCCAATATTTATTGAATCTCCATGTTTGATTATTCACAAATCATTTTCAGATAAGTATAACAAAGACAGTCGTTTGCTTTTTATTTGAATAAAAAACAAAAAATAAAATCACAGATGGATGAACAAACGATCATAGTTTGTATAGCCTCTATATAAATACAAAGAATTCATTTATTTCGAATTATATCATGGAATAAATTCAAATGGCTTGAAATCTGTCACCGCTTACCCCCCCCCTCCTTTTCCTTGACATCGCCAAGACCGATCTTCAAATCAAAGTTATAGCCATATATTTATCAAACAAGTAGATAATGTAAGACATTCGTTCAACCTTGTGTTATTTGTATGTTTTGTAGATAAAGACTAAATTGATAACACATGTTCGATAGCCACACGATTATGACAGCAGGTGGCTATCAGTGGTACAAACATACAGAGTTAATTCCCCCTTACAACAGTAAAAAATATCAGTAAGGGTTATTTCCCTTAAATGGCACGAAAAGTGTAATATGGTTTCAAATCAAGAGGTCTTGTTATGGTTTTAATCTCACAAAGAAGACTGATATAATCTGCTAGTGATTTTTAGAATCTACATGGTTGTTTCTCTCTATGACGTCATATCCGGGTTGTTCAGCGGGAAACAACAGGGTTGTTCCCGCAGTGGTGTCATATCGAGGTTGTTTGCTAAAACATCCGAGTTGTTTTGAAGTCACATGATTGATTTTATCCAATTAAATCTTCTCTTACTTGGTAAAATATAATAATATACCTTTGATATTTTATCTACATGTTATGAAGTACATTATGAAGTATTATGATGTGAATTGTTTTAATTCATTGCACCAGTAGATTGCATAATTTGATTAATTGCTTTTTCTGGTTTTCTTTTTTTTTTATTGAATTCCTCTCTTTAATGAAAATATTTTATGAAAGGATATGGATTAAATGAACATGAGACCATATCACATATGTTAACTCCAACTGCAATAATCTTAATGAGCTGTATGGCCATTTCGAAAATTAATTCCTCATCAGCAGCACTAGAACCCAACAGAGGAAATCCATAATTTCAAAAAATGTTAAAATGCATAAACCAAACGAAATCCGAATAATCAGTAATATCAAATATAGGTAAGGACAAAACTACGATGGAGGGAGTTAAACCTTAGGTTTTTCGAAATTACATAAATTTAGATAATAGTAATTGAACAAAGTTTACACATGAGATATCATCTCATGTACAACTACACCATATCTAAGAAAAATAAAGAGTATACATCTCTAACACGCGGAATTGTTTTACCAACTCCACACTGCATGAGAAGATAAACTTCTGTATTAAATATTCTATGAAAGGATATGGAGTAAATGAACATGAAACCATATTACACATGTTAACTCCAACTGCAATAATTTTAATGAGCTGAATTTATTTTTGTGCATGAGAATTTTCCAGTGTCCAGTTTTTATTAATTGGTGGTTTAAACCATCGCTCAATGATGTCTTCGCTCTCGAGATATAAATCACCTAATATCACCCCGTCTGAGGTCAGATTTTATTAAAAATAAAATTATATTGAGTAAATGCACATGTGACAAAGTCTCTACAAATATATGAAAAATCAAGCAATGGAACAACGCTTTTATTGTTTTTCTTCTTAAAGTCACCATTATGCATGCTATCTATCCATACAAATAATAATAATAAAAATAATATAAATAATAATAATTAAGACAATTGTCCAATATATTTTTTTCATCTAACCCAATTTCACACTATTTATTCGGCTAATCGGGTCAATTGTCCGTTAATTTTGTTTAACACGTGGTTACAACGACGATGAGTCCGTTGATTGGAGAAGGTTAGTCAGTTAATCAGGATATATCGCAATATCAACAGAAAAGTCAGTCAAATTTTTGCCTTTTTTATAATGCATGCAATTTATAGGAAAATAATTTTTGTGTCTACCAGTGGAGAAATGATGTATGAATATTGTTGTAAAAACGTTTTTTGTCAACACTGTAGAATATAAACGCATTTTGGAAAGGCGTATTACTCACGACTATATTTTGACCTTTGCAGATGTAAACAAACTTTAGTTTTAAGTATTTTTCAAGTTAAATACAAGAAAAAGCACACTTCATTTATTATCCGCTGAAAGATATGAGTTAATAGCATACACTGCCTTAACAACACAAATCACTGATTTATATTTATGGAGATAATCAAGAATTATTGAAAACGCAGTCCGTTAATGGGTAGACCCCCGAAACTCAGTCAGTTAATTCGGTCCGTTGAGAGTAAAGTAAGTGAGAACCGAACCGTCAATCAAAAGATTGTATTAAATTTTGTAAAACTAAGGAATATCTTCCTCTTTTATGGCTCAGTCCTTAGCTAGTGTTTGCTTTTCTATAAAGATCTTTATTGGTAACTTGTTCTCCTTCAGCTTTTACACATAAATATAGATTACACCACAAGATCCCGTTCATTACCATATTTTATCCACTAGGGATAGTTAAATTTTAAAATTTTAATTGCGAGGCTTGCCGAGCATTTTAAAATTTTTAAATTTAACTATCGAGAGTGGATAAAATATGGTAATAAACGGGATAAAGTTGTGTAATCTTTTTCTCTAATGATCAATGATAAACACCGAGAATTGTATTCCGAATAGATTTGGCGGGAAATAGCACGGGGCTTTATTCAACATACGTTGAATAAAGAAAATTTATCTAACGGGTCAAAACCGGTTTAAACTTGACATATCATTAGAGAATTTTTGTTAATCAATTTCCAAATGCTTAGACTTCATATGAACTAAAGCTACATAACTTGTTGAAATTGCCATATACAGAAACTTAATTGGATTAAGTACTAAATTGCTGAACAGAATTGTCAAGACCCAAAGTCAAAGAGGCAAATAGACATGGCATCTGCAAAACCACCGGAAAAATTGTCAACGGCAATGGTCCGGACTTGGTACAGGTATTTCAAATGAAATAATGGGTTTCAACCGGTTCTATGGCGAGCCAAACCCCCCTTCATTAGGGGTAGTGTCCAGTGGCAACTCAAAAGTAATTGCTATCGAAAGGTCGTAGACACTTAAAAGTAATATTTATCCCAGTATTACGTAAAAAATAAATCTTGAATCACTTGAAGTTTGACTGAAACTTAATATTTTTTTTTCAACAACGAACTTATATCTATTAATTAAAGAACTTTCTTTATGATCGTATGAGACGAAATTTTTTTAGGCGGCCACGGAGTTAACTCTGTCTAATGAAAAAGTCAGTATGAATTGTGCAAGCTCTCGCGTAACGAATCAACTCGGGAACATACAATCCGTAAGCAGGACAATTTGAATATTGCTGCCCATGTTAAGGAAATTGGTAATTTGAAATTAAAATCGTCCCTTTTGGTGTAAATTTTTGTAATGAGATGACCATTTTTTATCAAATTTGAGATGTAAGTCCAAAAAAGTAGATCTAGTGGTTTCTGTCGGTTTTTTTTTCTCTAATTCTGGAGGATATATTGATGAGATCCATTTAGCAAAAGATGCATTATTGATAGAAAGAAAATAACTAAATACCGAAGTTATTAAAAATCATCAATGTATCTATAAATGAGATTAAAGGATCTAGCATCTTTTATTTTTACGATCTTTTACGAGTTCCTGAAGAAATATTAGTTTCGTAGGAATATGAAAACAAGTCTGCAAGTAGAGGGGCACAATTCGTGCCCGCTGGTAAACCAATTGATAAATAGCACCTCCAAAATGTGGCAAATATAATATCAATAAGAAAATCAAGCGTACTGCACACCTGTCTTTCATCGTAGCAAATTTTTCCGTTTAAGAACAAAATGCCGATGTTACGGTGAATTTATTTTCTGCATATGCGTATTTCGACACTTACGTCTCAACAGTGCAGATCAAATCAAAAACATTTAGAAATCCATATTCCAAAGTTGGGTAAAAGCTGATAGAGAACAAATTACCAATAGGATCTATAAAGAAAGGCAAAATCAACTAAGGACAGAGCTATGCATGAGGGAGATACTCCTTAGGTTTGAACAAAATTTTCTTAAATTTAAATATTGCAAATTTTCAAATAAATCGGTTTTCGGGCTAGCAACAAAGTACTGGCTACTGGGTTAGTGAATACCCTCGGGTACTAACAGCCCATCAGCAGTGGCATAGGCCCAGTGGCAATAAAGAACAAAATTCCGAAGTTACTGTGAATTTAATATCTGCATATGAATTTTTCGACAATTTATGTCTCTTAAGTGAAGATCAAATCAACACATTTGGAAATCCATCAACCGAAATATGTGTAAAGGCTGATAGAGAACAAATTACCAAAAGGATCTAAATAAGAAATCGAAAAACAGCTAAGAATAGGGAAATACTACTTAGTATGAATGAAATTTTCTTGACATTTAGATATTGCAAGCTTAAAAATAAAATCGGTTTTCAGGCAGCACCGAAGAACTGGCTACTGAGTTGGTGAGTAGCTTCGGGGACTAACAGTTCACCAGCAGAGGTATCTTAAGGGGGTTCGCTACTGCATTTGAAAATAAATAGGATTTCAAATAAACTTGATTTTATGTTAGATAATTAAAAAATAAACAATTTAAGTGAAAAAAATTGATAGGTTGATGATCTAGTTTTTGAGATTTAAGTGATTGAAAATTTGGCGGGAAACCGAACTCCTCTGATTTTTTCATAGGATTAACATTATCAATGTTTTACCATGAATGAATGTGGCAGAATAAATAGAATCCAATGAAATTTTTACAGAATGCTCACAAAGATGTATAAAATGAAATTATGGGGAAAAATAAGGGGGTCAATGGGGAAAAAATTATAATACTTTTAAATGGATAAAACCCGAGGATTCCGAAAATCTGACAAAAATCCCAAAACATGAGGAGCGAACCTCCTTAATTACAAAGTACCGACGTTACTGGGAATTTAATTTCTGCATATGGCCATTTCGACAATTTATGTCTCTTCAGTGAAGATCAAATCATTAGGAAATCCATAAACCGAAATATGTGTAAAAGCTAATAGAGAACAAATTACAAAAAGGGTGTAAATAACAAAGTCAATACAACCAGGGATAGAGCTATGCAAGAGGGAGATACTCCTTGGTTTTAAAGAAATTTTCTTAAAATTTAGATATTGCAAGTTTCAGAATAAAGCTCAAATGAAACTCTTTTGTATGTAGCACTACCTGGTGTATTGTGATCAATTCCTAGTTCACTAAAGAGGCAGTTCTAATGCGCTCACAAAAACGATGCTATTAGAAGCAATTTCGCATTAACTTCGGTATTTTGTTATATACTTATTGAGCCCAGGTTCAAATAGATAAATAAACAAATAAACACAGTTAAATTAAAAACACTGATAGAAAAGCTTTCAAAAATTGGGATTCAAGAGAAAGGGTGGGCTTCAGACTATATTTACTGCTTTTTGTCAATTGTTTCCTAAATTCTGTACGAAATATCATGCATTTTCTAGCAAAAGAGGGTTCAACTCCAAACCCCCTCTCATTGTGTAATTATTTTGATATTCAATGTTTCGAATTTGAAGGAAGATTATTTTTGAAAAAATTAAAAGAACACACAAAAAACTAAAATATTCTTGAATAATGTTAGCTAAAATATTTTTTTCAAGAATGAAAAAAATGTCTTTTCTAGGTTGGAAACGACAGCATTAGGCGTAGATGTTCTCTTACATTTACAATATATACTAGGCAAAAAGAAACGTTACACTAATATTTTATCAACACAATTTTTTCATATCGATCAATTGATACCAATTTCTTACAACATTGTTAAGCTTTCACCCTTTTCATAACAACGGTGGCAAGTTTTCATCGTTTAACGCCGTTTTCAACATTTCTGGTCTACTTTACACAGATAGTGACAAAGATCAAGTTCACACTTCAAAATCTCATATGACCTTTTCTTGCATTCATAACTGTCTGGCGCCGTCGTCGCATAGAAACGTTTAGAGTCTTGATATAGTCTTGTGGGATATTGTTCCACTCTAATCAGTGCTTGTTGAGGCAACGTTTCCGGTGGATTTTGGCCATTCCTGACATCAAGTTCATCCCACAGGTGCTCGATTGGAGATATATCAGGAGACATCGCTGGCCAGGAAAGCAAACGCACATGATTATTATTCAAGTAGTCCATAGACGTGCCAACTGACACCGGCATTGTCCTGTTGGCATACGTGCTTAAAACAATGTCTACGCAAGAGGAGGGGTACCACAGGAGGAAGAATTTCGTCCCTGAAGCGGACGGCATTTAGGTTACCATTGATAATTTTTGGTTACCTGTAGTCATCGTGTGCCATTCCTTCCCATACCATAATTACACCACAACCGAAACGATCGGTTTCCTGTACACAGTCATAAGAATAACACTCAATCCGTCTGCGGTACACCCCGGTTCTACCGTCACTTAACTTAAGAGAAAACTTTGATTCATCGCGGAATAACACTTGCTATTATCAGTCTATTCCTGTAACACGTACATACGTGCAACCGTATGACGACGTGTCCGGGTCGGTCCCTTCGTAGCCGACGTGCTCTTAGACCCACCTGGAATAAGCAATTACTCACGGTTTGAAAAGAAATTATATTATAGATGAGACCGATGATTTGGCGTCATGTAAAAGCTGCATTCACAAAAAGGTTATGTAAGTGAGAAGCCTGTCCTGAAGTAACGTCGTTCTACGTACGTGACCTACCGGTACAAGGGCAATAATTTGTCATTCCAGTTTTTCTTAAACGAGTCCTTAGTCTATGAATTGTCATTCTTGACACATTAAAATGATTTGCTACATCTACCAGAGTCATTCCTGCATTCAACATTCCAATGGCTTGTTCTCGCTCATTTTGTCGTAGGCGGTACATTGACTTAGGGACCGGATTTGAAGAATAATCAATTTTTATAGTTGTTTATCGCATACCCATAATATATGTAAATCCATTTACATCATGAACATATGTACTAAAGGAATAAAGAAACGAAATTAAAATTATATGGGCAACTATTTATTGAATTAAGTATTTTCTGGCATGAAAAGTACATAAAATATATCAAGTGGGTAGAACAATACAGGTTTTGTTCAAAAAGTTAACAATTTTGAAGAATAAACAATTTTTAGCTTGATGGGCGGAGCCCATCAAGCTATAGGGATCACCTGATTTTAAACTGTTTGTATAAACGATAACTTTCTCCGGAATGCACGTAATGCAACAAAATTTGAAATTCTATGTCGGCTTGGCATTATACAGAACCCTATTGATATTCAGAACATTTGGATAAGGTACTGATTTTTAATTAATTAATTTGTATTTTTTTGATTCGCTCCGCCTTAGTTGTGTCAATCTTTGTGTGTTTATGACTTCCATTAGTTTAATCAGTACAATACAATACACATGGTATTTGTCAAGGGAAAATATGTGTAACTACAGCGACAGGTGAAGGAACTGGCTAAAAATATCACATTTTTTTAAATCATCTAGCTAGATGATAAGTCAGAAATTATTTTGTAAGATAAGATTATAATTTATTTCATATCGTTAAAAGTCATCTTTTACAGTCGGAGGAATTATGTTTACGTCTGCACTTGCTTATTTCTATTTTAGTAAGTTAGTATGACGAGCCGAGAAATTGTTTATTTTTAACATATTATTTTTCTACAACATAATTACTTATTTCAAATGTCTAGGAGTCAAACGTTTTAGAACATATGTGTGTAAATAGCGTTCTTCAAATAATGATATATAATAACCAGTTAATACTTCTTTAAAGAGTTAACAAGTTCATGATGCGATTTGGCGAATATTTGCAATTGTTTATCATACAGTGAACTCTTTGAAAAAATTCATAAACTAAACCTTGCAAATCATTATATTTTCTGTCATGGTTGATCTGACCATAAACTATTTTGAATATTACAAACTATGGTTGTGGCTTATCATCTCAAAACTAAATGCCTTTGCCCATCCACTCAAAACTAAATGCTTTTGCCCATCCAGCTACGAGGCCATTGGCCCCTTGTTATAGTTGTTTATCCCATACCGATAATGTCTAAATCGATATATAGTACATGTTCTATGGTAATGCAAAAAAACAGAAATTATATTGGCTATTATTTATCAAATGTGGTCTTTTATGGTGTGGAAAGTAAATAAAATGTATAAAGTCGGTATAACAATTAAGACTTTCTTCAAAATGGTTACAATTTTGAAGAATGACCAATTTTTATAGTTGGTTATCCCATACCGATNCGCTACTGCTTCCTGTTTACCGATACATTGGTATGTTGATACTTAGCCTAAATTAAGTTTTTTGAATAACATTAAAAGACGCAGTTGACTTTAAAGATCAGCCTTTTATTTAAACTTCTTATTATATTAGGCATGCGGGGGTATTCATATGTGGCCCAGTGGACCACAGTACCTCTAGTTATAGTTGGTTATCCCATACCGATAATGTCTAAATCCATATACATGTTCTATGGCAATGCAAAAAATTGAACTTATGTTGGCAATTATTTATTAAATTTGGTCTTTTATGAAAAGTATATAACATGTATAAAGTTGGTACAACAATTAAGATTTTCTTTAAAAAGGTTATAATTTTGAAGAATAAACAATTTTTATAGTTGGTTATCCTATACCGATACTGTGTAAATCCGTACGCTTGAGTAGTGCACAAAATTGAAATTATATGTACAACTTTTTATCAAATTTAGTCTTTTATGGCATAAGAATTAAATATAAATCTTTAAAGCGAGTAAAACAATTAAGATTTTGTTTTAAAAGATTTCAATAGAGGCGAATAGACCAATTTTATTGTTGGTTATCCAATACAGATGGTGTCTAAATACAATATCACTGAATGCAAAAAATTTAAATAAATTAATAAATTAATATGCATATTAATTTTTTGCAATAAGTGATTTTATTCAAAAATGTTGAGGTTCCATGCACATTTTGGCTGAAAAAATATCCTGGTCCCATGCCATGATATCTTGAAAAAAATATATGTCCCACTGCTGTTTGCACCGGTTCCATACATTGAGAAATTTTGACCGGTCCCTTATGTGCACCTTTTCCAAATTTTCAAAGTGGTCTTTTGCTTACATTTGTGTAAGACACCAATAATGACCCTTTAAACGAGTTGAATGAACCTTTATTCAGGTAGAAATATATAGAATCCACAACCGCATCGAGTGAGAAACGACATTTCTACAGTAGAGATAGTTGAATTTTCAAATTTTTGAACGCGGGGCTTGCCGAACGTTTAAAATAGTTGAAAGTTTTAACTATCGCGAGTGTAGAAATGTCGTTTCTCAAGAAATACGGGTGTGGATTTTATTTCTGTAATGACTTCAATGTAATTTTGGACAAAAACGTTGTCCCACTTTTCTGATGATCCGAAAAATTTTGGTAAAAATAATGTTTATGTGAAAGACAAATCATTGTGGTTGTTGTTGTTTATCGTTAAAATGTAGAACCACAAGAAATGTAGATTTCTTTTACTAAACTAGTGTAATGTTTCTTTTTTTTGCCCACTATATATTGAAAACTCAAAAAATATATATATATTGTTTTTATCGAGTCATTTACTGGGCTTGGGTAACTTGACAAATATCTGACGTTGTGAGTCAGTCGGTTCTAACTCCTACCTGAAATTATCCAGATGATGCAAAAATGAGATCCGAATTATACCCGAATATTTTACTTAAAGTTCATCTTTATTCGTACCCCTTTAAAAATATGACCCTTTTGCAGTATAAATTCGTTGAACTGTCAACATTACATACAAACTCTCTATGACATAACAGCCGGACAGGATTTTTTAATTCACAGAGGCATACTGAATAGCATTTGCTAGAATATAAAATAGCTACCAACGACTAGCTACTCTCACAAATACAAATTATAAATGAATAATACAGCAAATTGTTTGTAGAATTTTGTAGAACATTTATAATACTTTTAATGGGTATAAAACGGGAATAAACTTGACATTTTTTAATCTCGAACTTTTCGGTTTGCTAAAAACAGGTGCCTTGCTATTGAGAAATAAATATTTTGTATTTTCTTACAAGACCACAAGCACAGAATATATTTTAATACAGGCTCCTATAGGATAAACATCAGTTTCACCCCCTGCTGCATGCATTTTTGTCAGGTGAGCGATTCAGACTTAGTTTCTGAGCCTTTAGCTATACGAACTCCAAAATTTTGCGGTCGTATATTGGTATGGCGCAGTCGTCGGCGTCGGCGTCTGTAAACAGCATAACTTTGGTTCAAGTTGAAGGATCATCTTCAAATTTTAGTATGAGTTGTCTTGCCACAAGCGTAAGCCAGGGTTTTAATTTCGGGTCCTGGCCCAGTCCGTTTCAGAAATATGGGCCCAAAGGGAGTTAAATTTGCTATTGTAGTGTCTAAGGACAGCATTACTATGGTTGTAGTTAATGGATTTGTATCAGATTTTGATATGATGTTTGTTGGCACATTTCTAAGAAACTTTTTTTCTTTTCGATGTCCAGGCTCCACCCGTTTTAGACATAGGGCCAAAAAGTGGTTGAATGGGGTATTTTCGTGTCTGTAGACAGCAAACATTGGTTCTAGTGGATATATTAATTTTAAATTTTGATATGATGTTTTTTGCACATGCTTTAGCCCGGATTAGAATTTCCTCTTCCTGGCCCTGTCCGTTTCAGAAAAAGGGATTAAATTGGGTGTTTTCACATACTAGTATTTGACTGTAGAATCTTTATTATTTATCGGTTTTTGATGGGATTTCTTTCAGTGTGCTGTTCAGGAAATTTACAATCTGTTTCATGACAACGACTTTCACGTGGCATGTACTGTTTATGAGATAAATGGACCCAAAAGGGGCAAACTTCAAAAATGTTATTTTTTGTTTTTAGACAGATTTAAATGCATTTGGTTTTGCAATGGATTACGTAAGAAAAATAAATATAGCGCTATCATATTTTCCATTACATATTTCCTTTCTGAAATATGAGGGGCCAAAATGCAAACATGCAGATTACCTAAATTTTTTTATTTTTCATCAGATTTCGATGGGATTTTATTTTGGATTCCTCTCATTGTAAGTTTTTAGATATGCGTCAATGGATTTGGCATAGCTCTTGTCGTTTTCGAGCTATAATGGTCATAGGGGCCAAAATTGAAATTATTAGAAATATGTGAAATCTTTGTTTTTCATCAGAATTTGATGGGGTTTTTTCTTTGGATTTCTCTTGATGTAAGCTTTTCGTCGGTAGCCAACATATCTTGCATAACTCTTATTGTTTTTATCAATAAGGTGACAAAAGAGTTGATTTTTTCTAATTTACTTATCAAGCTCCTTTTTGTGTCCATCAAATTATTGTGTCGAGCTTTTTACTGTTTTCGAATTCGCTTTAACCTACACTTGCTAAAATGTCAGTGGTCGACATGCTGTGGTCGTATCAAGCTGAGCTCTGCTTAGCCCTTTATTACTTGATGACAAAAGTTAATCGGGAGGTCCCGTTGCATTATAGCGTCCG
>MJUU01022595.1:13238-29965 GCA_002080025.1 Modiolus philippinarum
CTCTAGAGAGAATGTTGTTCTCGGCAAGTGATTGGATGAAATTTGATTATGACGTCAAATATGTTTGCCGTTTTCCAACTTGACCATTGTGGCGACATGAAAACAGGCGGCCATGCCTGATGACGTCACGCTCAAAGAACACATTTATTTCAGATTGTTGGACAAGGGGGGTCGATTTCTTGTCCAAAATCTCATTGAAATCATTAGAGAAATAAAATCCACAACCGTATCTCGTGAGAGACGACATTTCTACACTCTCGATAGTTAAATTTTCAAATATTTTAAACGCTCGGCAAGCCTCGCGTTTAAAATATTTGAAAATTGAACTATCTTTAGTGTAGAAATGTCGTTTCTCACTCGATGCAGTTGTGGATTCTATATATTATTAATCAGCACAGCTGGAAACATTTAACGTTTGACCTTTTGCAAATGGCATTCAAAGATCTATGAACCAAAATGGCAATTAGAACTATATTGAGTTACAGTACTCATTAATATTCTATCCTTTGAATTAAATTACATGTACTTTTTAATTTTCAATAGTCTTCCGAAAGGGGTCAAGAATCTTGTTATTTGTAGAATATATCTTTTGAACTTACTTTTGATATTGTCATGTCCCTTTTTTTTTAATTTACAAGTCTGATCAATTTTAGACTTGTTTAGGTCAAAATTGCTCAACAAAACCTATACTTCCAGACTTGAAAAGGTCTAAAATAATAGACTTACTCGAGTCTGTCCCCTGACTGATAAACATACATAAATGTATATACATGTACATGTAAGGCAATTCAGCAAAAATTGTAGGTAAACTAAAATACCAAAGTAACTTTGAAGTTAGTTTCTGCATATGGCATGTCTCTTCAGGGCAGCTCACTCAAAACATACATTGTATAGAAGACAATAAGACAAAAATTTGGCAAGAAGATGATGAAAAGGATGATTTTCTCATAGGCTCCAATGTAAAACTATGTTCAGTGTTGGCCGCCATGTTTTTTGTCGAAAGAAATGAAATTGCAATTTTTGTAAATCATTTTCAGTAAATCATTCTGTAATCTTTGGTTGAATTTGCTTCAGCAGTCTCAGCATGTTCAGAGGAGATGACGATAATGTGATTTTTCCCATAGGGTCCAATGTTTAACCCACATTTGGCATATAGGTGGCCATGTTTTTTTGTCAGATCTGAACAAAATGAACAATCTTTGTAATGGTCCTTTAGTATATCATTCCTGTAAAGTTTGGTTGAATATGCTTCAATGGTTTCAGATGTGAAGATGAAAATGTTATTTTTCACAAAATGTAAACTATTTTCTGTGCTGGCGGCCATGTTTTTTATCAGATCTGAATGAAATGAGAAATCGTTATCAGTGGAGAATCCAGACTCTCAGCTAAGGGGGAGGGGGACCCAAAATTTTTCAAAAAGGGAAAAAAACCCTAGGAATTTTAAATATTTTCCATCCTTAGAGGGGACCTGGGCCCTCCCACCACCTAAATCCGCCGCTGTTTGTTAAGGACCTTTGTACATCATTCCTGTATAGTTTGGTTAAATTTGCTCCCATTGCTTCGGAGAAGAACATTAAAATTTTATTTTCTCATAGGGTCCAATGTTAAACTCTGTTCCGTACTGGTGGCCATCTTTTTCATACGATCAGAACAAAATGATCATTTTTTTTTATAAGTACCATTAATACATCTGATTCCTGTAAACATGGTAAAGTTTGGTTGTAATGACTAGGTTCTTATTTCAAGGGAGCCAGTCTATTACTGACAGCTTATACCTAATTAAGGTAGATAGACACTAATATTTACATCCGTGAGATTTTATTATAAATTGGAACAATTGAAGAGCCCATCTGTATACACTCCGCAATAAAATTGATGGGTCACCATGCTTGTTTTTTCTGGAATCCAGGTCGAAGTTTGTACATTTTTTTCACCAAATTTACAAAGAATGCACAGGGAAAATATGGAAAGGCAATCAATGACCTTTTTATCCATGAGAATTTTTTGTACTTTTGTTAGTAGATCGCTAATCTGTTTATAATCTCAACTACGGAAAAGGGCGAAAAATATATTGTACAAAGTTACCGCAGTGAACATTATTTACAGGAAAGGGGAGTTAATTTGCGGCAAAGTAGAAGAAAAAAGACATTATACATGTACATTATATAATAGTCAATCAATCATGACGTCACAAAGGAAAACCTGTCAAATTACTGTTCTGGTCAAAAATCAACCAAATCTGTATTTAATTGACTTTATTTTTTTTCAAAGGCGTGATTGAATTGCGCAGCGCAACAGTGTCTATCTACCTTAAGATGAAGTTAAATCGGCTGAAGTCTTCAACAGTGCATTGTACACATGAAATTATTTTTAAATTGATCATTCAGATTTCAAACATTCAAAGCCCTCCCATCATGCCCATGTAAAAAAAGTAATTAGAACATCCTTGTATACATTTCTGATACACATGCATGGGAAACATTTGACCTGAGGTCACATGTCGCTATGTGTCCAAAGTTTATTTAAATTAAAGCAATATATGAGCTGCATTTTTTTGTCTCCCTCGTCCCTGGCATTGCCTAAATTTGCACATTGATCTACTGCAGCCGCAATAAAAATAAAATATAATTCTTTAAATGCGTTTACAATTTCCTTGATGTGATCACTCACGCACAGGGATTTACATAGGATTCATTTTTGCGTATCAATTTTGCGGCACACTCATGAATGTGTAGTATGAAGATATCAATTTTATGATTTTTAGTATAATTTTTATGTATTTGGTTGTATTTAAGTATGCACATCATTGTTCAAGATTTATAATGCTCTAACTTTGTTCTTAAATGTTATAAATATGTAACTGATTTGCCCCTTTGTTAACTGAAGGTAGCAATTGTTTGCTTTATTTTATGCAACAAATTCAATATTTGCATTTTAATTTTCTATAACTTAGTTCAAATTTATATATATATGTAATAAAAAAGTAATCGTTTTGCAAAATATCAAACAAATGTTGTTTATTAACACTTTCTAAGCTTTCAAGTTGTAGAATATAAATTTTCTGTTATATTTATTAAAGCAAATATCAGCATAGGTTCACAAAGCATGATGCACGACTAAGGGGGGGGGGGCATCTGGGCATGGAATCAGCATGCACTCAAGACACAACTGCATGTCAAATATCAAGTGGCTAGGACTACTGATATAGGCTGTACAAACTGCTTGCTAAAAACTTAAAGTGATCGTTTATGCATGACTAAGGGCCCAGGGCCACCATCTAGGCATGGAATTATAACAATGTATGTACTCCTCAAGACGCAACTGTATATCAAAGTTCAACTGGGACTACTGGTCCAGGCTGTACAAACTGCTTGCTAAAAACTTTAAGTGACCTTCATGCGTGACTAGGGGGCCAGGACCACCATCTGGGTGTGGATTCGGTATGCACTACTCAAGAAGCTACTGTATGTCAAATATCAACTGGCTAGGACTACCGGTACAGGCTACGCAAACTGCTAGCTAAAAACTTATAGTGATTGTTCATGCATGACTAAGGGGCCAGGGCCATCATCTTGGCATGGAATCAATATGTACTCATCAAGACCCAACTGCATGTCGAATACATGTATCAAGGGGCTAGGACTACTGATATAGACTGTACAAACTGTTTAATATAAACTTAAAGTGATCTTTCATGCGTGACTAAGGGGCCAGGGCCACCATCTGGATGTGGATTCTGTATGCACTCCTCAAGGCTCTACTGTATGTCAAATATCAAGTGGCTATATGGGTCTACTGGTACAGGCTATACTAAATGCTTGCTGAAAACTTAAAGTGACTGTTCATGCATGACTAAGGGGCCAGGGCCATAAACTAAGTTGAGTTGTACCCATACTAACCCAACGGCAATCAAATACTATTGGCCTACATGTACAACTAATATAAGCTTGTTTATTCACAATAATTTGCAATTATTGATTCCGCTGCCACGGCCACATGAAACGCTATCCCCGTCTAGCTTCTGTGACTTTTGGTCGCGGGTAAGATACAAATGAGTACATCAAAAATTTTTTTTGTTCTTTTTTTTTGAAAATATGTAAATAGCTGACCTTAATTTGTCAAATGTAAATATTGAGGCCCACAACAGGATAAATATCAAATTCGAATTATGAAAGTACTCCCGATGAAGAGTTTTTTGTGATAAAAAATAAAATAGGACTAACTCGCAACTTTTTTGACTAGTAAAATTTGATAAAAATTAACATGGAATTATAATTAAGGCACTGACCATATGATTTTCAGGGGACGTGGGAATTCCACCTGATCGGGCAAATTTTTTTGGCCTGCTTCAAAGACCAGATTATTTTTATTACTGATAAACACCATGATAAGATATTTTGTTGAGCAAGGCAGTTTTTTCTAATGGACAAAGTCTGAGCCAGATTATTTTTTTTAACCCAGGTGCTAGTCAGAGAATTTCTTTGGGGCCAGAAATTAATTTTCTAAAAAAATTCCAGCCCCCCCCCCCCCCATAAAATTATGATATTGCGCCTGTTGAACATATTGGAGAAAATATTTACATTGGTACATGTATAAGATGTGCCTTTGTTGACATTTATCAAGAAAGATATCTTATAAAAAATAGAGACAAATTTCGTTGTGTGTACATGTAAATGTACATAATTTACACTATATGAGGTCAATAATGGCTAAAACTATCTTCTTGTGGTCAATAGTGGCTAAAACTATTTTCTTGTTGAAGTAACTGAAGAAAATCACGCATTTTGGTCTTTTAGTCATAGAATTCATTACAATTTTCTAACAGATAAACAATTGTCAGAAATCATGCAGGGATGAATTCCAGAGATGCTGTCCACAGCGTCTTTACGAATCATACGAGAAAATGAAATTTTAGCATTTTTAATGACAAATAAAGGGCTACGCCGAGCGCAGCATGATACGACCCCAGCATGTCGACCATTGAAATTTGAACAACTGTAATTTCAAGTGAGTATGGTCACATTAAGGAGATTGACCCAGTAATTAGCTGGACATACACTAGGGAAATTAAAAATTAGCCCTTATGACTCCTGATTCCTCTTTGACCCCTTATAGCTCGGAAACGGTAAGAGCTACACAAAATCCATTGACATACTACTGAAAGCTTATATCAAGAGGAATCCAAAGAAAAAAATCCCATCAAAATCTGATCAAAAATAAAATTTCACATTATAAAGAAAAAATGCAATTTTGGCCCCTTTGACCCCTTATAGCTAGGAAACAGTAAGAGCTACATCAAATCCGTTGACATACTACTGAAAGCTAATACCAAGAGGAATCCAAAGAAAAAATCCCATCAAAATCTGATCAAAAATAAAATCCGATGAAAAATAAAAAATTTAGGTAATCTGCATGTTTGCAATATTTGCCCCTTTGGGCCCCTCATAGCTCAGAAAAGGAATGAGCTATCAAAAATCTGATGGTGCAGCGCTATCTTAATTATTCATAAGGAATTCACTCAAAAAACTGCATCAAAATCGGACTAAAAATAAAAAAATTAAAATTTTTGAAATTCGCCCCTTTTGGGCCCCATTTATCTCGTGAACGGTACGTGCCACATGAAATCCGTTGGCATACAACTGATTGGGAATTTCCTCAGGAGCACTTTGAAAGAAACCCCATCAAAATCAGATAAATAATAAAGATTCTACAGTCAAATGTGTGAAAACGAAAAATTTAACCCTTTATAGCCCGTTTTTAAGAAACGGGTGGGGCCACAATGACCAAAACTTAGCCAAGCCTTTCTTTTGTGCCAAGGAACATTGTGTTCCAATTTCATAAAGATTGATCAACTGGAACTTAAGTTATTGACCAAAAACAAAAGTGTCTACAGACAACGACTATGACAACGACGCCGACAATAGCACCATACCATTATACGACCACAAAAATTTTTTGCGGTCCTATAAAAAGTCAAAAAATGTTTCAACTCGCTTTCCTGGGCGGTCACGAATTAAGCCCCCTTTCTGAAATCCTGGCCATGAACTAACCCTTGAAATGAAAGCGTTGGCAAATTGCTGTAGTCATAACTCTATCTACTGTGCATTTCAAATGGTCAAAAAATGGCTAAAACTTTCTTCTTGTGGTCAATAATGGCTAAAACTATCTTCATGATCTTATTGTTAATATAATTTATTGAACCCGCTATACACTGTGTTTGTTGTCTCCCTTTCTTGACCTTGAGATCACTTATTATTATTACTTATTTGTTCGTTTCATCTCCAATCAATGTAATCAAACTTAATCAAATGTATTAATATTCTGCTCCTTTGGGGCGTCGTGGTTGTTGTTGTTGGACGGTGTTCAAGTAAGGCCGTCCTAAATTAATTCTATGTTTAACGTCAACCTAAGACTTCGAAACCTAGGCGGGAGGGAGGAAGATAAAAAAAACAAACAAAACAAAAAAAACTGTAATTATCTTTCACAATTTAAATGCATATACTTGCTTTATAAAAGATTCCACACCTTCATTTCGGTATTGAGTTATTTGTTTTTTTAAAATCACAATAAACTATTCATTTCACTTTCTTTTGAAAGTCTTTCATGAATTCCCGACCCGACTGCTAAATGTTTGACTGATATCGCCTGCAACCCAGAATTTTCAGGACAAAACAAAAAATTTTGTTTGTTTTTTTATTTTCAATAATTTTGAAAAACCTACGCGCGCGGGTGACGTTAACAATTAATTTAGGACGGCCTCACTGAAGAAAATCACACATTTTGGTCTTTTAGTCATAGAATTCAAAACCATCTAAATTAACATTTGTCTGAGATCAGGGGTGAATTCCAGAGAGGCTGCCGCCACGGCGTCTTTACAAATCGTACGAAAAAATGAACTTAGCAGTAAGTCTTCCAGGGAAAACGTGTCGCCCGAGTAATATTGTGACGCATACGTAAAAAAAATATTCTAAGTTTCCATCAAACAGGAAGTTGGTATGCGAGAGATTCCAAACTCTATTACACAGTATAGGACCTCATACTGATACTCCATGTTGAAAAGCAGAAGGCTGGCATATGTAGTTCCTGAGAAAATTATGTGACAGAAATTTTTTGTGACGCCCATGACGACTACAACGGACGCAAGACGACAGATAGTAATCCCTATATGTCACCACTGCGTGAAAGCAGATGACACAAATATTTATTTAGCTGGTATGTTTTAGAAAAAAAATTTCTGTCCCTGATTTTTGCCAAAAAAATTCTCTGACCAGCATCTTGGTTGAAAAAAAATANTCTGGCCCGGATCCTGTCCATTGGGAAAAAAGCCTTGCTCAACAAAATTGCCTAGCATAGTGTATATTGAAAAAAAATAATCTGGCCCGTGAAGCGGATGAAAAAATTTCCCGACTCAGATAAACCCCCCCCCTGAAAATCAAATGGTCCGTGCCCTATGGATTTCCAAATGTCTTGATTTTATCTGCACTGAAGAGACATAAGTTGTCGAAATGCGCATCTGCAGAAACTAATTTACAGTCACTTCGGTATTTTGTTATTTAAGCCCCCTTCTGAAATCCTGGCCATGAACTAATCTGGCCCGTGAAGCGGATGAAACAAATTTCCCCGACTCAGGTAAACCCCCCACCTCTTGAAAATCAAATGGTCCGTGCCCTATGGATTTCCAAATGTCTTGATTTTATCTGCATTGAAGAGACATAAGTTGTCGAAATGCGCATATGCAGAAACTAATTTACAGTCACTTCGGTATTTTGTTATTTAAGCCCCCTTCTGAAATCCTGGCCATGAACTGACCCTGGAAATGAAAGAGTTGGCAATATGCTGTTGCCATGGCTCGATCTACCGGGCATTTCAAATGGAATCATGCACTAGTCGAATAAGCTATCACTTCACTAGTACTGTTCGCCAGTCAATTAAACAAAGACGAATCGATCAGACTTTTTTGATACAACTTCCTGCTTACATGGCTTAAGTTAACTATTTTGACCACAGAGAGTTGCCCTAAAACACGCCTTTTGCTTATTACGGATTGATTGATGGGATGCAACTGTGTAATAAGTGAGAAAACACAAAGAGGGGTATCCCAGGACATTTGATATTCAGGGAAGAGGGCTGGATGTTTCATCCGAGACACAGGAAATTTTATGTGCCCGCTTTAAGAGCCGGATTGTCTTTTTCCCCAATTTATTTATTTTTTTTTATTTTGTTGAGCCAGTTTTTGCTATTGGACAGAGTGAGGGCTAGACTATTTTTTCAACCAAGGTGGTCAGTCCCCCCCCCCCTAAAAATCATGGTTCGTGAATCATGAGATACTTTTTACGGTAGGCCTGAAATTATTATTGCAAATCATCTAAATATTGTTTGAATAGTATTATTGGGTAACGTTTTTCATCCAAGCACATGCGGTTATCTTTAAACAACATAAACAAACAATGTGCACGGACTAGGTGTTTTCAGTCAATCCAACTTACGTCAATCACACGTCCTGAACAAATGTTACTTACGTTTCGATTTAAGAGAGCGATATGTATGTCAATCAAATACAAACATTCATCTCATTTGTAATATTACAAATAAAAATCTTTGCGAATTTTTGAAATCGAGTGTTGTTTAAAAAAAAAAGAAATGCGTGTGTTGTGTGATTTTCCTCAAGGACTCAGCAAATTCATTGTTTTGAAACAAAAGTGGGTTTTATTTTTTATGAGTTTGATCACATAGTCACTTAAATTATTTTAGAAATTTTATTTAGGGTGTGTATAAATTCAGCGATATTATCATTTCAGCGACTATCACTTCAGCGACATTTTTTGAGTAAGTCCGTATATCATTTCATTGGCGTTTTTTCTATGTATGATATATGCATTCAGCGACGCTGAATTTTAAATAAATTATAAAAATGTATAATTAGGTATAACCTTATATAAAGAAATATACGTAGATGTAAATTTTCAAAAAGGACAAGTAGATAATGTACCAGTTAGAGCGGATAGAGTACCAGTTAGAGTAGATAGAGTATCAGTTAGAGGTGGTTCTCGAAGGTATTAGTTCAACAAACTGTCTTGTTAGGAACTCTTGTGTAGTTGAAGGCGAAAACGAGTGCCTCAATACTAGTTTAGGACACTGAGAATTAACTGTATTCCTGGCTCATTACATAGATAAAAGCTTACATATTTTCTTATAGAAACAAGCTATAAATTCACGTGAAGTGTCAAATAACATTCCCCACATGAAAACTGTAGACTAGAATTTTTATTTGTCGAAAAACAAATATCCTGGAAATGGCTCCAGACAGATAAGTATGTAATGAAGGCCTAATGGATGGGTTCAAGTACAAACTTAACAAAACTTACATGACCACCCATCTTTGGAGTAAGTGAGAACCGAACCGATCTGTGCATTAAGAACTCTGGCTCAATGTTAGACAAATCTTAAAGATTTAATGATTCTACATGTACACGAATAAGTATGAATAAAGAGATATAATATTCGATAGTCTAAACAATTGTCAATTTTAAAATGAAAAGTGAATTCTATGAACAATAAATTTGTGACTATAAATAATATTTATACTGCAAAAAAGCCTATTCCACCTCCCGGTTTTACAGGTAAATGTTGCTGAATTTATAAAATAAAGTGTCGCTGAATTCATATGTTTTTTGTCGCTGAAATGGAAAAAGTGGAAATGTCGCTGAATTTATCATCTCCGTTTATTTATACTTTATCATTATTTGATTACCTGGATTAATTAAGACAATAAATACATCTCGTTTATTTATTTCAAAACTAAAATATATCCGCCCAACCCGATTTATCTACTCCATACATGAATATCGAGAGATAACGGTCACATTATGTAGAAACAATATTTATATCAAAAATAAGATGTTTTCGGCACATCAATAAATGACAAAAATAACAAAACAAAATGATTTTTTTTTAATTTGCGAAATGGAATGCAAATAGATATTTGAATATGAGTCATATTTTTGTGCATTTACTTTGTTTAAATAATGATCTTGATTCAATTTATTAGTTTGCCGATTGACAAGAAAAAAAGTTTTAACTTCTACATAATTTGAACAAACTCAAATAAAAATCCTTTGGAATTTAATACGTCAAGAACCAACAAAATAAAAATACAACATTTAATACACAAGCAACACAATGAATAGGATCCAAAGATAATTCTATGATTGGTGATGACACTACAAACAGCGATGTTGTATTGAGAATAAATATAGTTTGGACATTCTAATTCTGCGCATGTATTATTTCTTTTTGAGGTTATTGTATATTTACTCCTTTTTTGTCTTTATACAATGTTATCTCCTGTTACGCACTCATGAGTCTGTGAGCTTATTTGACGGTTGGGTCCTCACTTACTTTACTTAATAAATCTTGAAATTTCGATTTTTTACCAATGTATTTCAAATGGGAATAAACTTCTACCCACAGGTTGGAATTCAAAACGTCTTTGTGAAAGAAACATTTGAAAGCAAATATGTACGATGTCTATTATGGCTGAACAGGGGAGAAAAGCAATTTTATTTGCATTGAGAAGAAATATAAAATCTATGTATTTAAATTTTATTACGTTATTTTCACTTTTTGACATCTATATTAATAGTATTTTAAGCTATGGGTGTGAAGTTTGGGGTGCTCATAAAGCACCAGCAATAGAACGGGTACATTTGAAATACTGTAAAAATATACTTCATGTAAAGTCTTTAACTTATAATGTCATGGTGTAATATGAGTTAGATAGAACTTCATTATGCTTGCATAGGAAAGTTAGAATGTTCAAACTGCTCACGACAACAAATTGTATTTTGAAAAACTGCTATACTATGTTGTATGAAGAGCTGGAATGTTGTCTAAGCAATAAGATGAACTGGCTCTATTATATTAAAAATGAGTTATTTCATATAGGTTTGGGTGATATATGGTATAACCAATATTTCTTTATGAATGGCGATTTTGGGGATTTTTAACTTAATGTTATAAAACTACGATTGTTTGATAATTGGTAACAAGAACTTGAGCGTAAGATGAAAACCTCTGTAAAATGCTTTAATTACTGTAGAAGCAGAAATATTCGTGGGGATTAAATTTCGTTTATACAGTATCAGTATACGGTCAACAATTTTTGTCTGCAATTTTCTCTCATTAAATATATCCCAGAAGTTTATAAAACATGTATTACAAAATTAAGACTTAGTACCCATAATCTCGCTGTAGAGAGTGGTAAATTTACTGAGATCCCTAGAAATATTAGATTTTGTAATCTTTGTAAGAATGATCTCGAAGAAGAGATGCATTTTATTCTTAAATATCCACTTTATCATGGATTTAGAAAATGTCTGATCAAATTTTATTATTGAACGAAACCTTCCATGTTTAAATATATACAGTTACTAAGCTCAAATAATGTTAAGGAGTTTTGTAATCTTCGTAAATTCATATTTAGAGCCACGAAGCTTAGAAATGACCTGTTGTCTGTATTTTGATATTTTACTGTTACACATCCTTCTGCTATATTGATGTATCAATGTATATAAATGTTAACTTGAACTATTACATTAACATTTACATATTTGTATCTATAGTTACATGATTTTGGTAATAAGCATACATATATTATAAACGCTTCTATATAAATAACAAAAAATAGGCCTAGATCGTAGTCAGTTTGTAGTAAAAAATAATGACATTTTGGTCAGAACTGAGGCAAATATTGACAAACATGGCAAAAAATCAACTGGAATCCCTTTTTTGGAACCTCATTCGAACCCTCCCTTTTCAAAAGCTGGATCCGCTGGTGTGGTACCTTATAACAACACTTTGCTGTGTACACAAAAAGTCATCCTCTTCGTACAGTAATTGAAAAGTTAAGAATAGTATGCTTTAACAATGTATGCATGCAGTGACATATTTATTTTAGTTTGTCTTTATGCCTCATGATATCCAAACATTCGAATTTAACATTTTCTTATTTAAAACAGAAGGTATCTTTATTTCAGCATAATATAAAAATTTAAGAGTAAAAATAAATTTTAAAAATGTCAGCGACGTGCAATGAAACATACAAAATTGCGGTTCTTCTTCTTCAAGTATGAATGCCCATGGAATGAAACATAATGATATCTACATAGAACTAGGTTGATGTCTTCAAACTTGTATTCTATATATCCAGTAGACAATGTTTGCCACGATATACAGCCATTGGAAGCTTCTAAAATCGTAACCAGAATTGATTGTAAAATAAGTCCTGTATCAATAGTGTGTAACGGGAAGTGGTATTGGCCTTTTAAAGTAAACAGAAAACAGAATTGTTAAATAAATTGACGGAAAGACGGGAAAATATGTTGTACGTGACGTGGAAACCGCTTAATATTAAGCCCATGAACCGAAAAAATCTGCCTCTTTAAAAGTCTATCAAAATATTTTTCCGTCCATATAAAGGGAAAGAATTGAAGAATTGTCGGGATTTCTGAAAAGGGACCCTATTTCAGATCAATATCAAAAAAAATTTCAAATCTACCCAAAAACGTACGGAATGGTGAATAAAAGGATATGGAGTAAATGAACATGACACAAAGTCTCTACAAATACATGGTAAAAAACAAGCAAAGGAACAACGCTTTTATTATTGTTCTTCATCTTGAAGTCACCATGAGGCCTTCAACAATGAGCTTTGCTCATACCTCATAGNAAATTCAAGACGGCCCCTAGCACCGGTTTAAGCGGAATTCTTTGCTAATTGTCGAGCAACGCTACATCCATGTCTTCATTGGTCATGGGTGCGGGATTGTCAACAAACATCAATTACAGTAGAAGTCTTACCATAGACACTTTATTATATATAACAAGTCAATGGTTTTTCAAAAATATCACTAGAAATTCAAAATTTCTAAATCAGATTGTTTATTGACTATCTTTGTTAAACAATTTCCATCCTTTTCTATTAAATGAACTACTTATCAACGTTGTAAACATAAATGAAAAATAAAATGAGACGGACATACTTTTATTTAAAAGAAATACATGTATATGAAAAAGAAAGGAGATGGGGTAAATGTCAAGGAGACAACTTAAAACGACCCAAAACAAAGCATCTAGGGGTCGCCGTACGGTCTTCAACACAGTGAGGAACCTCACACCATATAGCAAGCCCTAAATACATCTTTTTTACAGATGGTTTGTATTTGATTGACGTACAGACAACGCCCTCTTCTTCATTTGAATAAGGTATGATTAATTGACAGAAACGCATATATGTTCGAATTTTGCTGTGGTATAGTAAATTTATCCGAGGTAAGCCATATTGTCCTGAGCCACAAGACCAAGGATCTGTAACTATGACAATACGAAAAAAACATTTCACAGTGATACCTTTATAAATTAACTTATTTTCATGCATTATAACAAATACATTTCTTTACTTTTTATTGTGGTAGACATTGCCTCCTGTCATAGTCCGGTATCAGACGACAAATTAAGCACTGCTTGAGTATTTTAGTCTTTTTATAACTAGAGATGATAAATCTAGGAGTAATGAGAACACCATATTGGACTAGGAAAAAATCCATATTGGCACACTTTAGGTCATATTGACCATAGATGTAATGGGTATTACATCTATGTATTGACATACTTTATCATTCGTTTTGAATTGACAGTTTACAACATATTAATTTGCATACACTTTATAAATAAATACTCATATCCATCACGGGTAAACAGATAAAACGGGAGGTGGTATAGGATTAGAAAGAAAACATGGAATGAGGTTGTTGAAAAGCAGGATGAGAGTTAGTGGGTTGAGGAATGCGTTGGGGAGAGTGGCGGCAGAGATGTGTTGGGGGCTTAAAATGTACTGGTTTGCCTTATAAATACTTAACAACCATACACAGCAATTTCTCCTTCAATAAATCAGTATTTTTTGACAGCTTTTGGGGAATAATGAAAACCGTATCATTCTTTTAAGTTGGTTATATTTTAATTAGATATAGAATCATCACTATAGCAAGTCGATTAAAATAATTTTAAAAAGTCCGGTGAAACACTTAGTTGCCAAATTGTTCAGTGCTGTGTGTTTTGATTATTCCTATAATTTCTGTCAGCAATTTCATATATAATATCCTAATTACTTTTAAATACATTGTATTTGACCATATTTGACCTCAGATATTTGACCTCAGTACTCCTAATTCACAAATCTATCAGTTCAAACTCAATTTTTAGAACTTAAATGTTAATATTTTTAGGTCATTCTCGTCGGTGAAGTCTTTACTTGCTTCATTACCAGTTATATACTTTAGTTCCAGTTGGTAACGATTCTGAAAATTTCACATTTTTATAAGTGACGACTGTTCCCGTCTTTTTCCCGTCTTTGAGACCAGAAACCAATTTTACAGATGTTAGGCAACCTCCCTGTAAAATTTCATCCAATTCTGAGCACTTTGTTTTTTCCGGCCGTTTTTCCGTTTCCATTGCAACAGGTGCCATTTTGGAAATTCCGACACCAGATGGCCCATCTTCTCATGAGTCTCTACTATTAGGTGAAGTTTCATTAAGTTTTAGTCATTGGTCTCCGAAATATCTGGCGGACAAAAATTTTAGGGCGGAAGAATAAGAAGGATGGAGCAAAAACAATAAGTCTCCACAAACTTCGTTTGGGAGACTTAAATATAATGGTCTTGGCACAGAAAGGAAACGGACGAGTAAGCAAAAATTAAACGATTACAATTTGTTAAGCACTCAGCTGCTGCTTATAACAAGAGTTTGTTAAATAACTGAAAAAAGAAAATTATTCTAATCACGGAAATAGATAAGACACGAATGGTGAAAGATTGAATTTTTAAATATCTATAAACTCTTCTAGGTTTGAATAAAATATTCTTAGTAATACATTTTTAGACAAAGTTTTTTCCACTTCAGATAAGGGAGATTATGTTAGCTCTTTCTCTTTTTAAAACGGCAAAACTCACCAGACGCCCTGATATATCTATATTTATCAATTACTAGTATTGATAGGTTTTCTAACATTGTATCCATAATATTTTCAATATAAATTAATGTAATAGAATAGAGTCTTATATTTTATTTTAAGAGTCTTTGATATAACGGAATCCTTATAAAAATATACATGATACCCTGTTTAAGATTTCATAATTTTGCTACCAATTTCAAGCTATGGGGATTGAAAGGACAAAAGTCTAATTATTATGCGTTAACCTCATTTTTGCGCTTAAACTACAGACATATAAAGATAGAAAACTTGTTGGTCAATACAAAACTAAGTAACTGAAAACAGTCTCCGGAAAAGGAAAATGTTTCATCAGTGCTATGGGCTATCTTGAACTTACTATGAGGTGTGAGCAAAGCTCACTTTTGAAGGCCTCATGATGACTTCAAGATGAAGAACAACAACAAAAGCGTTGTTCCATTGCTTGTTTTTAACCACGTATTTGAAGAGACTTTGTATCCTTTCATTTTTTTGATTTACGAATATTCAATTGAATTTTCGAATTTCTATATTATTATTTAGATTTATAAAAAAAAATTTCCTTACAGGACTGAAATTCATTAAGGATGCTCGTTGGTCACAGTGTTTGGTTTTTACCTGCGTCACCAACGGTGACCGCAGGTCTAGGAGCCGCTCGACTCCGTCCGTCCGTCCGTCCGTCACGCTTTTGGGGTACCAAATTTGTGTAATTTGAAACTCAGAGACCTTTAACCCGATACTTTTGAAACTTTCCACAGTTGTTTTGGACACATGGAAGATGTGCACCTCCCGTTTTGGTGAGATTTGGTAAAAAAATTATCGAATTTATCCATTGTTGAACTTAGTCATTTTTTCATCAAATTTTAATATTACGGTACTGAGTTTGTGTAATCTGAAACTCTGACACCTTATGCCTGGTGCTTTGAAACTTTGCACAGTTGTTCTGAACACATTGAAGATGTGCACTTCTCTCTTTTGGTGAGATTTGGATAAAAATTGTCGAATTTATGCATTTTTGAAATTAGTCAATTTTTCCTTAAATTCATTAAATTTTAACATTACAGTACTGAGTTTGTGTAATCTGAAACTCTGACTCCTTATACCTGGTGTTTTTGAAACTTTACACAGTTGTTCTTGACACATTGAAGATGTGTACCTCTCTTTTTGGGTAGATTTGAATAAAAAAATGTTGAATTTATGCATCGTTGAACTTAGTCATTTTTCAGCATATTTTAACATTACAGTGCCTGGTTTGTGTAAACCTCTGACTAAATGCCTTTGGAGTTTTTACTGTTGTTTGAACACATTGGTGAAGTGACCCCCCCCCCTAGGCCAGTTTTGATTTTATAAAATGTCAAATTTATCTATTATTGACCTGGTACTTTATTCTATCATATTATATCATCATGGTACTCAATTTTTGTCCAGAGACATTGCAGAGTTTTTAACGCATTGACCATGGGCAGCTATTCTTAAATTTTTGCATTGCTTTCATATATTTTCTCTTAGATGTTTCAAAGTATGTGTTTATTTGAAACTCAGGTACGGTTTTCACCTTTGCTGAAGTGATATGGACTATTTTCATTTTATGCTTTGTTCAACTTTGTACATTTAGTTTTGTTTTTTTTTTTTTCTTCTTTTTTGTCTATTACAGTAATAGGGTTGAACTTAATATAATCTCAATTATAACTTGCATTTGAAGAAT